>OY735203.1:61470035-61765035 GCA_963457665.1 Thysanoteuthis rhombus | reverse complement strand
AACGCATTAATAGAGATACTTTGTTATTTGAGTTCTTTTCAAATAAATATAGCTTTCAACTCACTGTACTAGTCTCAATTAGATCTGACGTTCGACGTAACTGCCCCGGGTGATATATTTGACGAGCCATCGAATTAAAGGGGTTATCTGGATTTTTGTTATGAGAAGATTAATGATTGGCTACTCTGAGACACGTGACAAAAATATATTTTATTTACATTAGGAATTAATCATCAGGGATATTCAAGAAAGAAACTTTACAATACATAAACGTTTCGCAGCTGATTTATCAATAAAGGATACGGAATTAAATTCCAAAAAAGTTCTATGCAATAAATCCGTAGGAAAAGGCAACGATTATTATAAAGTTCAGCTTTAAATAATTGTTTGTTTGTTTTTTCTCAAACTGGCCGTCTTATCATAATCGCCCAAAGAAAAATACACCAATTTTGAGAAAGATTTACAGTGATAAGACAGCTGTCAAAATAAAATCGAAAACAGCATTTTAAATGAATCATTTAAACCTGGAAGTTCTTAATGCCATCTAAGAACTAACTTTATCGTTAACCCTTTTTTTCATTTCTTTAACGAATTTTCAACGAATGCTGATATTTTCGAAACTAAACTCAGTATGACACAAGGCAAAATAGGATAACGCATGGAATCGGATGATTGTATTGCGCTAATGATCCAATGCCTTGAAAATCAGCATTATTGGCACTGGCTTTTGTTTGGTCTCGTATACTGATCACTACCAGGACTTGAAGGGGATCCATTTGAATTGCATTACTTTTTATAGCAAAGCCGTAGCAATACATTCTTCATTATTATTTTTTTTTCCTTTTGATGTCTAGCAGTATTCAGTGCACACCAAATTTCGGCCTGAACTTGAGTCAGGCAACGATGTTATGACTTAGAAGACACTGGCATTTTTCTCTTTCACATACATATAAAGGAAGGTCATTACAAGTGGCTACACAAGAAACAGTACATAGTTGTATAAAAAAATTTATATAGACGGTACTTTGTGGAGGATAAGGGCAGTGCCCGTGAGGACCATTTTCTGTATCTCATCGAAGCTTGAGCTTCCTGGTATTCTCCTTGAATATTTGTCGACACAAATCTCTATGACCCTAAAAGCTCCAAAAACAACGGGTATTGTTTAAGTCCTAAGTTGCTATATTTTTGCAATCTCAATCTTCTAGTCTTGTTACTTCCTTAATGATTAAGTCTAGGCAATCTGTATTATTATTATTATTATTATTATTATTATTATTATTATTATTATTATTATTATTATTGTTGTTGTTGTTGTTGTTGTTGTTGATGGTGGCGGTGGTGGTGGTTGTGTTTTAATCTCTCCAAAGGAAAATATTGGTGTTGAGTCAAGGGTTCAATTTGCGATGTAAGTTTATGTTAAACTGATACTTTAGTCTTTACCCGGCTGCATTCACGCTTTCTTAGCGATGTCCACTCCTCTTCCTTCAAGAGAAAAGTAACTTGTTCATTGATATCACCTTTTGCAATTGATCATCCCCAATGCAACATGCCACCAAAAGACGTTGGTCACACGATGGATTCTATTTAGTCGTTTTACAATATTGCCACGCAACTCATGATATTGTACCTGCAAACATCATGAGATATATGATGTCGTTGTTGAGACTCTCTAAGATGGAACGGATTAATGGCACACAACGATCAAAATCGACAACGCAGAACTGGAGAAAATATACCACAACATCTACTTAGGACAACAAATCTCCATGAAAATCTCAAAAGAACAAAAAAATCAAGCGAAGATCCACTCTGTTAGGGAAAGTTCAACCTTCAAGAGCAAGAAAATCCCAATAAACATTGAAAGAAAAGTATATATCCAATACAACCTTCTGATGATCAGTTATGGAGCTGAAACATGGAACCCAACCAAGAGACTGACTTGCAAACTGGGAAGAATGCAACGTGCATATGAAACAAACTTTGCCCAATTCTTCTGGCCTTTTGGTTACTCCATTCCATGTAAAAAAAATACCAATAAAAATTGTCCTTGTGTCAAAACTTCCCGTGAGGTAGAAAACTGCAGAGAAGCGGTTTGCCTCGGAGCGGTGCTGTCCCGTTGCACTGAGGGGGACGGGTTGGGTGAGTCCTGACGCCTTTGCAACCTTGGTCGTGGTGGCTAGATTAGTTTTTGAGGGGTGCCTTACTTTATCACATTGAACAGACCTTGAGTCACATCTCACCTTTCAGGGAGTACGAGTAAATAAGTGCTCAACCTCACATTTAGAGATCTCAAGGCAGCACAATATATTAAGGAAAATAGGAGCCAATGACATCATAAAGTATATTAAAAAAACTCAAATGGCAATTGGCTGGTCATGTTGTGAAAATAGCGGACAACTGATGGACATCATGACTCTCAACATGGATCCCAGGAGATCACATGTTTAACTGAGGCCGGCAAAATACTGGATAGAAAGATGAACTAGACAAATTCAGGAATCATCGCATCAGCTATGCCCATGATAGAGAAGTGAGGCGAATCCAAGGGAAAGTCCATGTCCAATGACAGATGATAAAAGATTGATGATGATATCATCTATGGTTACTTTCTGGGTCTGGTGAAATATCCCTAGGTATCGTTGAATATCGTTGCATTATAAATAATTGCGTATGTGTACATGGTTCTCATACACATGCGCAGTATACCGGGATTTTGTCTCCATGATACTGTTAGTCACTCATTAAAAACTGGCACATGACCATCGTCTTTTGACAGCATTCTGTGTTAGGGCTGATCAGTTGAAAGTTACCTCTCTCACCTTTTGTTTGAGGCATAGTCACAAAAATCATCTGGATTAGAAAACAACAACAAACAAAAAAGGACCAAGCATAAAATCTGCTGCATTCAGAGTAATTGAGGTATTTTGCAAAAAATTCCATTGTAAATTGAGTCCCATATTGAAAACCACCTTACGGGATCAACTTTGAATAGGAAATGTTCCTCTTTAGACATATTGTAGAGTAATTTTTGAAACGGAGAGTCCCTTAGCTCCATTGGTTTATCTTGTGCTATACGCAGAGTCAGTCAGCCAGATCAGCCTAGAAACCGGGGAAAACAACGTTGATACTTTCTATGCTAGTTTTGGTTGACACTTTGTAGAAGAGAGCGCACTAAAAACTTGTGGATGGATGAAAGATCGTCAGAGTCATCTTCTGTTGACTTCTGTGACCTGAACGACATTAAAATAAAATCTCGCAGAAACATGACGTTATGATTAGATATATGAGAATGGTGTGCGTATGTATGAGCGTGTGTGTGTATATGCGAATTAGAGAGAAAAGGAGATACATAGATAAACAGAGGGAGAGAGAGAGAGGGGAGAACAGATAGATAAATAGATAAATAGATAGACTGATAGATAGACAGAGAGAGAGAGAGACAGAGAGAGAAAGAGAGAGAGAGAGAGAGAAAGAGAAAGGGTCGTATATATGTACAAAAGATAAAAAAAGGGATGTATACGTGAGTGAATGAGAGAGAGACAAAGGATACATATATATCCATGTGTAAGGAGACAAAAAAAAGACATTTTGTAATTATGTATGTGCATGTGTCAATGAGTCAGAGAGAGAGAGAGAGAGAGAGAGAGAGAGAGAGAGAGAGAGAGAAAGGGGAAAGAGAGAAAGAAAGGGTGTACATATGTTCAAGGGATGAAAAAAGAGATGTCGTACGTAAGAGTGAGTGAGACAAACAGAGAGAGTAGAGAGAGAGAGAGAGAGAGAGAAAGGATATATCTGAGTAAGTGTTTAAGGGAGGAAAAAAGAGAGGTGCAATACGTGAGAGTGAATGAGAGCTAATGAGATATATATAGAGAGAGACAAAAGATATATATGTGTGTCGGTGTGTGGCAGGATAAAAAGAGATTTAGTATGTGTATGGGATGAGAGAGAACAAGAGAGAGAGAGAGAGAAAGAAAGAAAGAGAGAGAGAGGGTGCGTGTGTATATGCGAGTTGCACAGTTGCATCTTTGATTACTTCAGGTGCAGCTTCGAAACCGGAGAGAGACAGAGAGACTGAGACAGAGAGAGAACAAAGCGATTGCAGAGATGTGAGACAAAATAAACATTCATGCAGAGATAATGCACTTGACAAACGAAAAACAAACCTCTTGACGGAAGCAAATCTATGACATCGTGATTTGTACAATAGCACACCCGCTCTCTGTTCTACCATCTTATTTCAGAGACCACTTCTAGAAGTTTCCATCGAGCTGTGAAGTCAACATACACACATGTCAACCAAAAATTAACAGAACAGAACACGCTGTGAATAGATATGAAAACAGATTTTATTCTCTCGATTCTTTTGACCAACCATGTGTAGATGTGTGACCACGCAATTAGTGCCTGACAAGCCATATTTGAAATGTCCAGAAAATTATATCCAATGTTTGATGAACATTCCCTACGAATATTTTTGTTATTTTCATCGCTAAAATTCTCACTTTTCCTTTTAAATTTAGAAGCTCAAACACTCAACACTATTATTACGTCGCTTATCACATTAATGGATCTTAGATACTCAACAAAGCATGGGTAGTGAAAGTGAGAATTTTATCTTTATTTTCTACAAATGAAAAAACGGAAGCTGCCGTTTTTTTGCTTATTTAGAAATAACAAAATTATTGTAAATGAAACTTCATCAAAAATTATATGCAGTTCTCTCAGGAGTTATGACGGAAACAAAATCAGTGGTTATGTTTAAATAACATGACATATTCATGTATGATTCATTGTGATATGCATAATAATTATTATGCAGGGTGTTCAAGCTTCAAAATGAAATAAAACTGGACATTGTAGCTCTAAGAATGACCAAAATATTTGAAGAAAAATTCATCGAACTTTCACTCTGATTTTCCTAACTTTTTATAAATGGTTAGTTAGGTATTCATCATGGACGGTCACTCATATGAATTCTCCTACAGTAGAAATACTGAGAGCATAGCGTATCCAATTAATAGGTACAGCCAAATATTATGATATTGATTATGACAAAGGGACTTGCCTAAGAAGACCCCGTTGGATATTTGCACTCAAAATCATAGCTTCAGTCTTGGCTCAAGCATCGATCATTAACATAACTAATAAAAGACAGGATTTAGTCTGTTGCTTTTTAAAACTGGTAAGAAGTCCCCCTAAGTTCATCTTAGTATCATTTGGCCTTGTGCCGAACCAAGTTACCAGAAATAAAAAAATTAAAAAAAAACGAATACGGAGATGTTTTTTTCCTCTTTGATATAATTGTTTTACTGGTAAAAAAGTTCGAAGTAAAACAAATATTCAAAGATTTTTTTTCGGAAGATTATCTCCCTTCTCCTTGTCTTTATTTGTTTCATCAATTCTGCCTAGGATCATCTTCAGGTGTTCTATTCAAATGTGTTAGTGGAAAACAGAAATTCCCTCTCTAATTGTAGCAACGGTTACAATGTGGGAATCGGGTGTTTCCTTCTCTGTTCGTCGGATCTGGATTTCAATCCCTTGTCACCGGTGAGTAATTGAAGCCACGTGGAGTTGAAATCCACCCTTGCCTGACCCTAGAATATTTTCTGTTAACCACCATCACATTCGAATAGGACACCTGAAAAGGGTCATAGAATTGATTGACTGAGACGTTGTGTCAACTATACAAACAGTAAACGAAGCGTTCAATTTATCAAAAAAAAAAAAACCCATTGAATAGAATCTCTTCATACTGCTTGGAATGGAAATGAAATAAGGTCAAGAGCAATTCCTTCTTGAAATTAAACAAGGGGCCATTCCATTCTCATCTTAGTTTTCAGAATATTGCTATTTGAAAATGACTTCATAAGTGGCCTACTGGTGAAGAGGTAGTTTAGAAATGGCTGCCAGAGGTCGGTGTTCGATCAAGGAGAAAAAACAGAATTTTGGACACTGATTTTTAAAAGTTGATTGGCAAGCAGATGTTCGTCACCTGGATGGTTTGTATAATGCAACCAGCCAACAGCCGTCTGATTTTATTTGCCTTTGCGAACAAAGCTAAAAAGCAACTGAAAATTAAGATGAAGGTAAAAAAATAGTCAAAATAAAATTGAAATAAGACAGATTTCGTGAATATACAGGTGTATAAAAAGTATCTTAGTTTTCAATCAACTCTGCAGCTCTTGTGTGTTTTTGGAGCTTTTGTAATATTTGATATCTATCAAGTTTCCAAGCGTTCCTGAAGGTTTGCATGTACTGGTGTTCGAGTTCTGCTTTGCATCATCGTCATCATTATCACCATCTATAAGTGATGGTCGTTCACAGTCTAGCTTTATCTCAAGGGACCTGTTTACATCTTTAAAATGCTTTAACCAGTTTTGTGCAGCGGTGTCAGAATATGTAACATTTCCTTCAACAACTTTGAGATCTAGTTTGAAACATTGTCTCAAAATAGCCCACAAAAGAACAGTTGTAGCCACAATTATAACATCAGAAACAAATGGTGCATCTGATTGATATTGATTATTGGAATAACTCAGATCAGATTAAAAAGTATCTTGCGTGACACACGGTCGTGGATATTTTAGGACTATAAATAAAAATTGACATGAGAGTTGTTTTTTTTCAGCATTACAAGATAAGTTTACATAATTATATATATATATATATATATATATATATATATATATATATATATATATATATATATGTGTGTGTGTGTGTGTGTGTGTGTGTGCTGTGTATCATACATACATGGTATATAATATACACATGATGTATGCTATATGCATATATATCATTAACTATATATATATAGTATATAAGACACGTATATATGATGCGTGTATATACATATATACATATATGTATATAGTGTATGATATATATATATATATATATATATATATATATATATATATAGCTTGTATATCTGGTATACATACATATATATGATTGTAATATTGAATATAGATAGAATGTACATGAAATCACTATTTGAAGGTGGAAATAAAAACTCAAGAGACAGGTGTTACATCACAAAATTTTTTATTATTCTTTCACCGGCGTATTCCAATGCATTTCGACGGGGACCAGCCATCTTTTAAAGAATATTTCCGGCAATTCACAGAGGAAAAAAATACTGTTTACATTTTGTTGCAGAATGAGTGAATTTGGATATTTCTCTTTTTGGTTGTTGGGTAGGGACGGAAGAGGAAGTGTCTGTATCTGTGTAATTGAGGGTGACATTTAAGTTGAAATGAGATGGGCCTATGGGAGTTGGGGTCAGGGGATGTATGTCTCCTGTCTCTTTGGGTGTTTGGCTTGTCTTAAATAAGAAAGGCAGTGATCGGCCAAAAATGGTCATTCCCCAGGGAAGATAGATTTTGTAATTTATGTTCTAAGATGGAGGGTTGGTATTTAGCAATCAATGGATAGGTGTTGGTATATGTTGGGCAAGGTGGGACTAGATGTGTTGTTTTCATTCAGTCTTTTTGGTTTATGGTGGATAAGACTTCTTTTTCATTTCTTAAAGCGGTGGTGCATGTGTGCTTGTAACATTTTTTGAAATTGACCGTTTCATGGTAGCTTATACCTTATACATTAGTGTTGTGGTGTATCCTGTGTATGAGGTTTCGTTTTAAGATCAGAGTTTTTATCGGTTTTGCAGTCTGGAAGTACTTATAACTTTCAGTTACTGTCCTTTTCAGCATCAAGTAAACAACGTAATTTCCTCTGAGAATTGCTGCAAATATTTTCCACTGAAAATGATGGCTATCACTGTCGAAATGCATCAAACTACGCCCGTAAAAAAATATTTAAAATAATTGTGATGTAACATTTATCTCTTGAGTTTTTTTCCTCAACTTCCAATTGTCATTTTCATCTATCTATCTATCTATCTATAATGATGATTTAAATAAGTAACTGTTGAATACGGCAACTGTTTATTCCTATGTGTGAACAGTTATAAAGTATCAGATTTGTATCGAAATACCGTATTGGGTTTTCCTACACACTTGATTGCTATATTTTTCCCCTCAAATCATACCTATAATATAAGAGGTTATGTCTACCACTACTCTTCTACCTTCCTACCCTTTTCTAAAACTATGTACTTTTCTTTTTTTCACTAAGTCCTCCTCCCTTTCTGATAAACTACCTAACTCTCTGTTTTACCTTCTCTGTCCTTACTTCCTTATTAAATTTTCTAACTGTTCATATCTCTTCTTTTCCTTGCTACTTTTTTGTATCAAACTACCTAACTTTCTTTTCCCAAATTTTTGCCGACTTTCTTACCAGACTACTAGCTCTTTCTTCCTTCACCCTTGCTTTCTCATTAAAACATCTAGCTCCATTTTATCATTCCATCTCCCTTCCTTTTAATTGAGCTATCTTCAATCTCTCCCCTCTTCTTTCTCACCCTCTAACTAAACAACCTAATATTCATTTCTTCCTAATTTCTTATCCCACTTCTTAACTTTCGTTCCTTCCATCTTTTTTCTCTCCTTATTACACTACCTAACTTTCTTTCCCCCTTAATTCCTACCCTAGCTATCACACATAGTATCAGAGGTATCCATCTGTTTTACGCTCAGAGACGGTTCATTGACCAGTAAAAATAAAACATGCTGAATTGATCAACAACGAGAGAACTTGAATAAGACTCCATGTGCGGTTTGATTTATTCTATATTCGCCAATCACATTTTCTAATCTATTTTTTTTGTGATTTCCGGAAATCAAAATTTTTTGATCAATTGGATAAATCATGTTTTTTCTATCACCGTTTTTGTTTTTCGTCTCCAGAAACATCCGGTTGTTTGGGAAACAGAGAAATCACTAAGAGAAAAACACACTGAATTAATTGCAATGGAAATTTGTTTCCTTACCAAAAAATAAGAGATTCTGGGGAAACATCGGTTACGTGACGCGGCATTATGTCTGGAAAAATAACGAAGAACAATCACGAGAGCTTGAAATAGTAACAAAACCGACAAATCGACAAATAAGTGATTAAGCCGATGACTCCCAGAGAACAAGACCGATGCATTTTCGTCTCTTTTTTTTTTCAAACCAAAGCAGTGCGCTGCTACTAAAAATAGAAGTTTTTATTGTTTGAAGGTTACGGAATACAATATACGCTACAATCAGGAGGGGGGGTATCAAAACAGAAAGGAAAAAATCATTGTATAATTACATATCATGAAGAATCCTTTTGATGAGCAAAGGGGTGAAAAAAGAAAAACAAAAAAAAGAAAACACCAGAACAGAATCAGGATGCAAGTCCGTAAGAGTCATTGCAAAACAAACAAAAAAGCAATCAAATAAAAACAAACAAACAAACAAACAACACCACATCTCAAATGAACGTCGTGATTAAAAGTAGATGAGGGTGCAAGTTTGGTAGTATTATTGCATCATAATAACAACACCTTTTCAAAGAAAGACCTTCTGATACAAAAAAAAAAAACATGATCAGAATGCAAAATCGAAAAAAAAGTCACTCTATTATGATGATAACACATCATCTCAGATGTGACATTGTGATAATAACAACCAAAATGGGCTGTGGAAAAATCATTCTCTCATAGAAACAACAATTCATCTCAAAATGTCAGTTAATTTATTAAATCTTGCTTTTTTTCTGGCACAATGGTACAAGTCGCTAACAAAAACTAATATTTCTCAAATTTCACCAAAGATTCCATACATTTTTAGCCGTTTATATCATATTTGGCTATAGGTTTGTCTGAATATGTTTACTCTGAAATTATCCAGAAAAACTTTCATCAAGTGGTGCCAGTAATAAACTAAAGCAGTGAACGCCTCTGAGATGTTACACGATATCTTTATCGTCAAAATGAATATAAAATGTTAAGAACTATCTTTAATGGAGATTAATTACATTTGGTAATCAATTAATATACAAAAATGTTAGGAAGTGATATTGGCGAAGCGGTTTGCACAGGGAAATGGACTCAGCAAGACGAATCAAACTCCGAATAAGATCTGTGTTCCTTCAGCACTAATGTCCTTGGACGTGGCATGCATCCATCTCTTGTCCAGTTCCAAGCTTGATGTAAAATAGAAACTGAAGTGAATAACGCTTTCTGGTGCTTGATGTCTTTCATTCTATCCGACATACTACAAATCTCGAAGAACTTTAAAGTTTCGTAGAGACGAAACTTGTGATATACAGAGTACGGGCAGGGTCGGCTGAAGCCGTAGCCACCGTGAGGGTGAACTTTTTTAGTTCTTCACTACTGCCAACGAAAATGTTGAGTGCGTCATTCTCTTGGCAAAAATAAAACATTGATTTTCAAAAAGAGGTGTTTACGAAACTCATCTAGATACAGGGACGTCGGAGAAGGTAAGTAGGTACGTGAGAATCTTTTGGTGTAGTCTTCCAAGTTGGAAGGTTTTACCAGTCTTGAAAATTAACCCATTCCGCTGTGATGAAAAGCGACAGTACTTGTATTTGGACAAAACTACAGGTATAGATTACGAGTATTCAACTCAAAATGTTTCGATAAAAAGCAATGACGGTAAGATTGGAGTAAAACTAATTAACAAATAATTGTAATTGCAAAAAATGTAGCGCTCAAAAACACAGCGATAAAACGCAATAGTACTTACAAGCCATTCAGAGAGTGAATACCTCTGTCAATGCTACTGACAGGAAGTAAATACAACTTGGTCAGCCTCAAAATATGATCACATCTTCTATAACTTATATCTAGAGGACTAATGGATAATTCATGACATGAGCCTGGGGCTATATTATATGGTGTTGACGTGTAACTGCAGCTTAGGGGAGATAACTGTGCATAAGTCCACCCCCAAATCAAAGTTATTCTGGTACCTTTCGGAGATATCATGTGGACAAATAGCGTATACATAAATTTATATTTTATTGACTGATGGATATTTCATTCGGAAAAAATGCCAAGAAACTATATGAAAATTCAGGCAGTCATCTTGGTTTCAACCTCTCCACCCTGTTCTTGACCACTGACAATTCCTTTTATTTTTCAACCAGAGGAGTATCTCTAGCTCCGCTCCAAAATTCAATTACATCTACCTTACTTCATTGAGCCTCATCTCGCACAAAATTTTATTTCTTTTCATGGGGTACTTTGAGATATATTGTATGGACAGACGGATAGACTAGCGGAAATACCAAGGTGTGACCAAATACATATACTTCTCCAACTTTGTTAGCGGATGCAATAAATAAAATGGAATCAGAGTGAAGATTACCTGGCCCCATAGAAATTACACAGGTGTTGACAGTTTATCCATCATCTCATGCCTCTAACCTTAAGCTTTATCCTTTCCAATCTTCGTTACCAGCAGTATCAATACTAAAAGCTCTTTGTTCCACTGCGTAACCTCTAGCACAAATGATATTTCTATTGCATACAACCTGAGTGCAAAATACCCACAAGCCCTGTGTCTTACACTTAGGGAATGTCCAACAATGCTCCTTAAAGACGATGGTAAAAGTATATATTGACTGAAATCATTTCACCGAGTCCCAGGGAGACAATTGTGGGCTAAACGGAGAAGAACAAACCAACAACGCTATTGATAGCTTGATTGGAAAGTATTGCTTTATGGCAGACATCTTGCGTTGTTCATGACGAAGCTTAGTACGTTTTGCCTTAGCTTTACAATATCAGACCGTCCAATGAATATTGAACTCAATAGAACGTGTTATTTTCTTCTTTATTCAGCCGAGCCATAACAGAGGCTTCTTATAACTAAAGATTTGTTTAACGTAAAAAAAAAAAAAAGAATAAAAAAGGAAAGACCGTTGTGATATTTGTCGAGATTCCCGGCCAATGGTGAATCTCCGGACCTCCAAGCAAAATCCAAATAGTATTGCCATCAATCTCTTGCTGGCTTTAACGTAACTGAAGTAGCTGTACGATGTTTTTTTTTGTTGCACACAATTACACAGTATTCTTTGGGCAACCTCGACGACGTTTAATACACTTTTTTAGTGTAAACAATAGAAAAATCAAAATAGAATGAAAATAAAGGCACTACTTTTTGGATGGGAATTGCCTTTGGTCAGCAGTGGACTTAAAACTGCTGATGATATATATATATATAAATATAAATATATATATATATATTATATATATATATATATGTGTCTTCCATACGTTCATATATATATATATATATATATATATATATATATATATATATATATGTGTGTATGTGTGTGCAAGTGTGTGTGTGTGTACATGAAAGATTCAATGCTTCGCGTTGACTGAGTTCAATTGCCAGCTGATTGCACCCATCGGCATGAACCTCAGTCACTGCGAAACTTTGAATTCTCTATTCACATCAATTTATATATGCTCTATTCATGATATCGACCACTGTTCATTCATAGATAACTATATATATATATAACTATATATATATATATATATATATATATATATATATATATATATATATATATATATATAAATATGTATAGATAGATAGATAGATAGATAGATGGATTGAGAGAGAGAGAGAGAGAGAGAGAGAGAGAGAGAGAGAGAGAGAGAGAGAGAGAGAGAGAGAGGATGATCAGATCCATAGGCTGTCTTTATTTCAAATTTACCTATATCTTCATATCCACTTATATTTGTGGAAAATTTTGTCTCTGTTTGCTTTCTCCCATGCAACGGTACATAGCTGTCTGAGTTAATGAATCCAGGTAACCCCCTAATAGATTATAGCCTGAAAAATAAAACATTTTAAGAGGTTTTGAAAGGGAGTTTTATTCACTACAAACGATCATAATTCAGAACTGTTTGTTCTCCTTGAAAAACCCTCCGTTGTCAGTTTAGAATATTTATTCTGTTCACATCTAATTTTTGAAAGAATGGGTTCTTTTTACGTTGTAACAGTACTGCCGGAACTTTCATTTCAGCAGAAACGAAATGTTATTGCGGATCTCAGTTATGTAAATTATAAATAGGAAACCTTTTTCCCTCTATCAGTCATAATCGAGGGAATGATTTTTCCGATGTCAAGGGTAAAAAATCGAAGAGATTTTAAAAAAAAAATTTTTTCAGTTTTAGGAATCAAAATTTAAAATAAAGATTCTAATTTCAAGAGTCAAAATACAGGGCAGAGCTTGTATTCCAAAAGTCAAATCAAGTGGGTATTTTCCCTTTTGTTCGAGGAGAAAAATCTCTTTTCAGTTCTCAAGTGTCGTAATCTGACAAGAATTTTTTTTTTCATTTTCCAGATTCAAAATTGAGAGGGACTACTTTTTCCGCTCTTGAGGGTCGATGTCGAGGGGAATCTTCGGATAATCTTTTATACGTCCAAATATATCGGAAGATTTTCCTTTCAATTTTCGGAATCAAATGTAAAGGGAACTTTCATTGACAAAATCGAGGGGGTGATTTTTCTCTCCTCTTTATGGCTTTTTAAGGGTCAAAATAAGGATACTGAAACATCTGTACCTTTTTAAATGGATTGAAATTGCAGGGATTATTTTTCACTGTCAGGTATCAATAATCTTGACGAAACTTCTTCTCACATTCAAATTTGTGTTGAAAGAATTTCATTTTCTCTTCAGAGATCAAAATTGAAGGGGACTTTTCCTCCCTTTCGATGTTCAACTATGGGGGCGAACTTTAAAAGAAAATTAAGGGTATGAACAACGGGGAGAAATTGTTGGAATTACTGCTTGTAGAGTATTAAATGACGTTGTAAAAATAACGCCTTCATGCTTGCTAAGGTTCCAATTATCAAGAGTTCCTTTGTTTCGTCCAGTTCTTCGGAGTTTGTGATACATGGAATTAAACTTAGAACAACAAGCGCCCAACGAGGTATCACTCCCTCCACCACCTAATATTTTACTCGTAGCTGGGGAGCTCAAACCACCACACTTGTACCTGTAGAATAGAATTGCGGCAGTACAGAAATAGTAAATGCTAATTAATCGTTTTGCTCGAATATTGGCAGGATAGAATAATTTCAGGCCAACTTATTATAGATAACAAACTCAACGGGAAACGCGACAAAAAACAGACTAAGTATAAAAATAATCTTGATTAATTGCAAAATGATTCAAAAGGAAACAATCAATCAAACTAAGATAGATACAGAAAGTTGCAAAAACATATTATAAAACGGATCTGTCAAAACTATTTCTCCATTCTTTTCATTCAGTGAAAATTGTCGTCTTGACGCAGAAGATAAAATCAACTTAAAATGCAATCTGGAGAAAAAATAATGACACTCAAAAATCAATACAAAGAAATTATTCTTGAGGTAAGTAAAAAAAAAAAGAAAAATACTTATTCTACCTTAGTACATTTTTCTCCATAACGATGTTATTCCCATTTTTTCTAACATCGGAAATTTGATATTTTTCATTCAAGGTTCGTCGCCATGTTTCTTTGGGTTATAGTCGGAATATTTCCTTTCATTCGGATATCGTTGTCATGTTTTGGAACTTTTAATGTTATATAACTTTGGGACATAAATTACATATTTCTTATCTCCATGATTCCGACAGATTCTCGGATTGAATTGAGAGAATCCTTCTCCCAAAATGAAATACCTTATTCAATATGAATTCTTTTAATTCTGCCCCTTAATTCTTCACGTGATCCCCAGCAGGAGCCACCAGTTATTACAGGTCTGAAAAGTTAACAACATTGCGAAAAATTGAAGTAACTGTAAGTAGAAATCATTTCATATCAATAAAGGAATCGGAGTCTTTCCTTATTTGGTGCTCATTAAATGGTAAAAATAGACATGTTGGTTAGAAGTTAGAAAGTTCCCAAGAGATGATTCGATTTCAAAGGTAGGCAGAGAGAGAGGGAAAAAAGAAATTAGGTAAATAAGAATCTTGGGAGAGAGAGAGGGGGGGGGGGGAGAAAGAGTTTGATAGTTTGCTGACGGGTTAGAGAGGGAAGAAAAAGAGGAAAACAGAAAAATCAGATACTTTTATGAAAGGGTAGGAGAGAGAGGAAGGGAAAGAAATAATGTTAGGTATTTACTGGGGAGGAAATGAAAGTTAGGCAGTTTACTGGGTTGGTGAGTAGTTTGTATAACATTTTGATAAAAACATGGACGGGTAACAAAGATTGGAAGGGGAAAAAGAGAGACAGAGAAGACATAGGAAAAGGGTGAAACAAATCTAGAGGCAAGATATAATGAATAATCTTAAAATTAGAATTTTCAGCAGTCCAGCTTGGTTTAGCAGTTGTTGTCGTTATTTGCACTTTTCCCCCTGTTACCCAGCGGTTCTCTCAGAAAACCAAGTGAGAGCAATTCTCCCCAAGACCCATACCTTTACAGTTTGTCGTTGATTACTTGAGATCATGGCTCTCATATTTTCAATACTCTCCTTGGTATTATTGCGGACCCAAATAGTGCTGTGGTCTACGTAATGTCAATCATTTATCTTATGTTCAACTCCTCCGGTCTCGTTCTTGACATGGTTCGTAATTTACCTACCTAGTGCACGTTCCATGTTCCACACTCTCAGTTGCCTAGCTAACTCCTGGTATTTTTCATGCTTTTCACTCCATTTCATATTCACTCTGCGATCTACAAGCACTGCTGCGTCTATTTTTTGGCATGCTGTCTTTCCCTTGTCCACAGCTGTGCTAATACCATTTGTCTACATGATCAAATCCAAATTGTTTGCTTGGTTTCCAATGTGTGACTGTTGCTACCCGATCGTGTCAGTTTTTGTACTTTTCTGGCTTAGCTTACTACATTCAGTGGTTATATGGTTTACAGCTTCGCCCCTTTCTCCTCATAGTCGACATTTGCTGCTTGGGTTCAGTCAATCTACGCTTCGACATAGTTTGTCTTGATTTATATCTTCTGAGAGATCTTGTTTCCTTCTCCAGGTTTCTCTTGCATAGCCATGATATCTCGTTTACGATGTTTTGTATCTGTCATTCGGTTTCTCTACGTAATATCTTTTTGTTCCAATTTTTGCTCCTGTTGTCAGCTAAACCACTCCCTCGTTTGGTTTCTTTTTCATTGTTTACTGTCCTGTCTCGGGCATATTGTACAATGTCTCCACTGCTTGCTTGCAAATTATTTCCAAGATATGTTCTAGCCTTTTGGTCACAGTCTTCTCTGTTGATGAATCTTCAGCCACTTTCGTTCCATTTCACATACATCGGTGTCATCACTGGGGTGTGCAGCCTTGTGTGTCGTCACGAGCTTCCTCATTCGCCAGTCTGTTGATTAGAGTTCTTCCTTAGTCCATCCAAGAAATGGATCCGTGTATCTTGCTACCAATACTGTTCATTCTATTCATCAGATTTCTGATACATAGCTGGTCTTTGATAATTTTCATCCTCCTAAAGTATTCTTTTTCTATTTTCTCTTTTATATCTCCGCATTCTAGCGTGTCACATTTGAGGTCTCTTAGGTATTTACATAAGTCCTGTCTGATCAGAGCACTTTTTTGTTGTCCCGGAATAGGATTCTTTCTGTTGATGTAAGCTTTACTCTATGCTTTACCGTTAGTGTGCATTTTTCTATTTCATTTTTATGTATTCTTTCACTTTGTTGAACAACATTTTGAGCTCTTCTGTATGGTTTTATGTCGTCCATGTACATGAGGTGGTTAATTTTCCCCTTTGTATTCTAGAATTAGTATCTTTTTGCTGCTTTCCAGGGTTCTGTCTAGTGTTTTCATGATTAATAGAAATAGAGCGTTCCCCTTGTAATTCCACCATTTTATATTTATCTCAGCTAATTTTTCTCCTGTAGCTGTCAAGACTACTTGCCAGTCTTTCATAAAGTCAGCAATGAATCTCACTACTGGCTCGTTTATCTTAAGTATCCTGGGGCATTCGAGTATTTGAGTAAGTGATATCATGCTGTATGTTTTTTTTTACGTAGTCAATCGATCCCTTTGCGATATTATCCCTTTTTTGTTACTTCTTTTAGAATCGGCTTGTCAATGTAGAGCATTTGCCCTTTTACTTCTTTTACATTATAGTTTTTGCTTTTCTGGTAAGATCCCTTTCTTTCTGTGCAAATATATATTCTCTATGTTTTGGAGTCTTATTTTAATATCTTCTAACCATTTATTTGATGTATTGTGTATTTTTAGGTATTCACAGATAATGTTCAAAACGTCTTCGTGGCAACCAGTTTCATATCCCGTGTCTTCTATCCAATCAGGTCTTAGTAACATTTTCTTTCGTTGTTTTGGGACGTACAGTTCTGTGTGTATTAGATAGATCTTTGTCTGTATTTAAAATTTTTTTGCTTTTTGGCTAATCTTCTTTGGTGTATTTATTCCACTGCAGAAGGTATTTCTTTTTATCTTAACTTGTATTTATCCCATAGCCTTGCACATGGTTTGTTCATGTGCGTAGTATTTTCCAGAAATCCTTCATCTCTCTCTACTTGGGAGATTCGTTTTTTTTTAATCTGATTTTCCAGGCGTGTTTTTTCTCCTGGTTTCTGGGGTTTCTCCTTGTGTCCGAAACCATTTTTTCTCAAGCATAGATAGGGCCACTGAGCTCCGTTATGTTATTAGTTTCAATATGCTGTAAGAGATAGTGGACATGTTCAGTTTTCTCTTTCAATTTTTTCAAGTCCTTGCCCCGAAGGAATGACAATGGCTTCACTTCTTGCAGACTTTCTTTTGTAGCTGGTTTGTATCTTTTTTTTCTTTTTTTTTACATTTTTTTTCTGTTTGGGGTTCGATGGATCTCTCTTGTATATCAATTGTATTTTGGTTTGGGTTTCCGCTTTTGCTTTAATTCATTTTCACTTCGCCACTTATTATCTTAGTTCTGTCAAGGAATCTTCACATCATCCATGTCTTTCTTTGTCTACACTTTTTTAGGATTCCCTGCAGCTCTATCTCTGATAGCCATTTTTTTCCGGATTCATTTCACTTGGTTAGTCAAGCGTTGAATGGATGCTGCCAAAGTGGATTCCCCCCCTCCATATTGTAATCATGCATTTTCTGTAGCGCCACTCAAATGGTTTGCTTTTAAAGGTAGCAATACCTGATGGGTAGGAGTCAGAATTTTAGCCAAAAGTCGCAGGGTGAGATCTGGGTCCCTCCTTAAGTCCACCAAGAGAGCACTTGTCCTAATTTTCATATTATTCTGATTTGTTTGTACAGTCAAATTTATTCGGTTTGCGGCGCTGTAAGGTTGCACCAGTCCCTGGTAGTCCTTCAATATTTTTATAACGACTGTATCTCCCCTAGAGGCCCATAAAGGAATAGGAGGTGGGGCTGTAGCCAATATCCCCCTTCCCTGGAAGCTATTAAGGGGATATTAAGTTTTGGTCAGCAATCGTTGGTTTCTAATGGTGAACATCTACCAGTTAGAACAGGCATATCTTGAATTTACACTCCATTTTTTGGTAATAATTTGATTTTACTGTCATATCTATTTGATTGTTATTGTTTGGTTAGTCTTTCTTTGTATTTTCCTTTTGGTTGCTCCTTATCCTAATGTCTAGTCTGTTGTCACATCCTACAGCAGTTATTTGAGCCCCACAGTTTGAAAATAAGGATAAACATCCGACGAGATTTGAAATTGCACCTACGATTCTCAGGAGTCCGTGTGATTAAAAAAGCACACTGTTGATTAAGCCACGGAATAATGTAAAATGTCCCATCCACTGCGACAAAAGGCAAACTCAAATAAGATGAAAGAAGAATTAATCTAAAAATCAATTCAAAACTGTTTCAAGCCGATGGGAAAAAGTGGGGGTGCGAAGATAGGTACTTTCTCACTAAGGTACTTGGAAGTGAGAATCTTCTCCCCAAGTAACAAGTGGTGCGCTGTTTTAACCCCAGAGACTTCTGAGAATAGTACGTGATATTTCGAATTTTGTCAGATGGTTATTTTTATTTTCAGACTTTGAGACTCAAATAACTTGTACTTGGTTACATAGTATCCAGAGTAACAAGCAGACCTATTAGACAGAGCGGAACCAGCACGTTTAGTTCAGAATCAGAATTGTCTGTCTCCAAGACTAATCACAAACCGAAAATTGAGAGCCCAGTCTACTCAGTTATTTATCCATATCTGAAGAGGATGGATTCATGCTTTTCCCAAGAACACTGGTTCAAAATAAACACCTGTTTTATCAGCTAAGACCCGAACTCGGTTCGCCGATTCCATTTTCTGTACTGTTGAACTTTGGGCCATTCACGTTTCTTTTTTGGAAAGATTATATCAAATGGCAAATCTTGTATCGGGAGTGATAAATCAAATTCCATTATATGTTCCGAATCTGCACCACAGTCTATCAAGTTTCGTCAGATTGGGTTTTAAAGGAAGTGAATGGATTAAAAAAAGTTCCATGTTGAGTCCAGTAGATGACTGATTCTTTCAAGTGATTTGATGAAAAAAAAAATCTAGATGCTGTGGATTTGTAAAGGAACTGCCATTCGAAATATTCTGAGGAGCGTATTTTTTCTTGTAGCACAATTGAATTGCTGTAGATTAGCGTTTATTTCCAGATATGCCAAACTTGATCGTCTTGATAGGTTATTGAAGAAGGCACTTTCCGGCAATTGGTTCCCGAGATTTTGCGATTACCAGTTGCCTTCTGGAGTTACATTCGGTGGTTTTAATGATAACTACCTTACTTTGGCTTCGCGAATAGAGATTCAAAATGGTCTCTCGTTTCTGGTAAAAGCCTTTTGATGGCCGATCAGGCCAATACGGGATAAGTATGTCCTGCTACAGCGGCCTCATTTTGTAATGCCCACTGGCAAAAATCATGATTGAACGTTACAAGAACACCGAGAGAGGTGATAAAGTATTGTAGGGGGTTGCTGACACTTGTTCCCAATCGAGAGTTAACAGATATTGGTGTGGGAACTTAGCCAAAAAATTATATGTACTTCACATCAGTAGAAACAGGTGGATTTCACTGGAGATCAAGTGTTAGTAAGCTTTTTAAATATTTGCGTACTCCCTTCACAATGTTGTCTTCTGGATTGTTTTAATTCTTCCAGACATCTCTGCAAAAATCTTCAAAACTGTTACAAGTATTCTTAAAATTATTGGCACAACTATCACCCTCATGTTTCACATGTGTTTTAGTTATCTATTAGTATTTTTTCAGCTTTTCAATAATTTTTTTCGATTTTTCTCTGCTGTTTGCCAAAACAGCACACTGAATTATTTAACAGATTTTTCTTCTCTTTATTTACGATGGTTAGATGTTCGGGATTGAGCGGTACGTTTAAGCTTCCAAGCCCGATACATTTTCCCATCTTATTCATATTCTAGGATAGCTTCGGGTTCATCAATGGTCAAATTAGTCGACAGCACGATTTGTAGTGTCAATAATGCTTAGTTTTTTTTTTTATCCCTTTGTGATAATTTCTTACGTTCACTCATTGAATGATCGACATTTTAATTTTTCATATCCTTGCAGTTCGACATTTACTACTTTGCTGTGTCCTGTATATCTTGACCTTTCTGTGTTTTGTTCTTTCTTATAGACTTGATCTAGGCTGCTCTCAACTGGGATTACTTCCCTATTTCTGAATGTCTTTTGCAGAACCATACTCATGTAATTTCGTCATACTGAAATTATGGAGATACTCGTTTTTCACACCTGTAGCAATAGATATTTTACACTGGAGGTTAATCGACAGCAATTATTCCTAATACCCGAATACTCTCTTCAGTATTCTATCAAGTTTCAGAAATGCTGTCGTCTAGATTGTTTCGATTCTTCCTCGGATATGCAGTTCTTCATACGTTTTTAGGCTATTTGCACCATCCTAACAACGTTCTTTGCATACAGTTTTTGACAGTTTTTCATTTAATTTCAATATCTATCTATAGTGTACTAGAATTATAGAATGCATTGAATAACCGTAGCAATCAAAAATGTCGAGGGGTTCTATCTTTTTTCTAATATATGCGTTTGTTTATGGGCTTCTGCATTCCAGCGCCCAAGGCAATACCATTTTGTCTACAAAATTTTAAACTGGTATCAATGTCCCAATTGACCCTTTCTAAAATGTTTAAGACCTTTTGGGGGCCTTATTTTGACGGGTTTCAAAGAATCTAGATATCTGAAGATGTTTAATCTCATTCTACCTGAGGTGTTCCCTAGTGAAAACCACCAGTGATGTCATAAATAGAATTCATTCTGACCGGATTTATTTATTTATTTGTTTGTTTGTTTGTTTGTTTATCTATTCATTATTTGCAATTTAACAGCAGTTGCCTGGTGGTTGCTGCTAGAGTTTGACTGAGAGCAAGTCTCCTAAAGACTACAGCCCTTCTCTCCTCATTCTCATAGTCCACAGTAATACTGCAGTTTACAGTTTTTCACCAGTTGTGCGGTGGTCATCGTTGAAGTCTCCTCAGGTTTTCAGCCCAAATCTCATTTCTCCCTCGCTCATTAGGTCAGTCCTGTGGTTCGTACCTCCGCCCTTATTTTCTTTCCTCAATTAGGTCACAGCTAACATTTAGTGTCGTAGACCTTTATCTATTGCGCTTTCCCGAGTATCCGTGCAGTTCCTGGCAGTGCTGTGGTCTGTACCATCTCAATCCTTCTTTTTATCATGAGTTCCTCCAATCTCACCCTCAGTGCCTTTGGGGGCAGTTCTGAGTATGCTTATTATTACTGGTACTACCCTGACTTTCATGTTCAATACTTTCTTCAAATTTCTTGCCAGGTCTTGGTATTTTTCTAATTTTTTTACTCATTTTCGTCTTTACTCTATGGTCTGCAGATATGGCTACGTCTATAATTTGGCAGGTTTTCTCCTTCTTGTCCACGATTACTAGGTCCAGTATTCTCACTAGGATGAGGTGGTTCGTTTGGATGTCAAAGTCCCAGATCATTATTATTATTATCATTATTTTTTGGAATTCGGCAAATATCAATTGTAGCGTTTTAGGGACAGTTCCAATCATGTTTTTATAATGAACACTATCCAACAATTTATATTCTACACCTCTCTCAGCTCCTGAGTAAGGTCCTGGTATTCTAATTTCTCACTTTTCTTTGCATTGAGTACAGCCATGTCGATCTGGCAGCTCTTTTATTCCTTGTTCACAACTAACAGCTCCACTCTCCTTGCTTGGATAGGATAGTCGGTTTAGATGACAAAGTCCAAGAGTACTTTACGATTTTGACATTTTTGGGAGTCTCTGATTTGTGCTGATATCACTTGTCTACATGGTTGGATCCAATACGTTTGCACAGTTCCCAGTGAATGATTGTAGCTCATCTGTTGGGCTTGTTTCTGTACTCCTACTTTGTCAGCATACTGCATCCACTGATTCTTTTATTTACCGTCTCTATATATTACCACAGTTCACGTGTTAATATTTTTTTAAAAAGATTACTGAAGAAAAAGGAGGAGAGGGGAAGAATTTTGGTCTGGTTTCTAGAAACTAAAATAGAAAAACCTGAAAATGTTACAGTTAAATCCTGACGCGCCACTGGCCTTTCTCTCTCTCTCTCTCTAAAGAAAAAAAAAATCTGGACATCTTAATTGATTGCAAAATGAAAGCTGACTTATACGACTGAATACTTCAGCTACAAATAGAAATCTCCAGTAAGTCTAACTAATGTTTTTCTTGCCTATTTTCTCAGCTTAAACCTTTTTGATATTTTTAGCGTTTCAAAAGGCGAAATTTATTGCAGAAACTGATCGCATCCTGCCATTACAACGCAAGGAAGAAATTTCTTCCCACTTGGTAAATATCCGTCGGACTTCAGTCAGTGGGTCCTTGAATGTTAAGAAGAACGGTCCGATGCCTAGGCTGTAACGTCAACCGGTACATGGCTTTTACCTAAAAAAATCTATCTCTTGCACACAACATTCAATTTATATTACCCTGATTTCTCAACGTGTATAGGGTCTGCAGAATTATTGATCCATTTTGAATATCACAAGAACCAGTTTCATGGTTTTGATGTAACTTATAAGTGAGGACCTTACTACGCATTTCTGAACAGAAAGAAATCTACTTAGATACCATTGAGTGGGCTTGTGTACTGTGTCGTTTGGATCAAAGTGCACTCGGTCGCATTTTTGAAATTATCAGCTGTAATGGTGATGCAACAAAAGATGAACTATAAATCTTTCTAGAGGAAATCCAACAAAATTCCTAATGAATCGATGTTTATGAGTTTAAATCTTTTGAAACTAGATAATTAAAGAACCGTTATCACTGATCAAAAAATTGATTTTACCAATTTTTCAAAAACAAAGTAATTACGAGGATATAAATCACGCCATGCCAAATGCATATGATTCACTTAAAAGATTAGAAAAATAAGTTAATTGGAAAATTTCTTCTGAGTATTAAATATTGTGGTGCACTATAAACACACACACACACACACACACACATACACACACACACACACACACACACACACATATATATGAGATAGCAGTAAATGGACAATTTATATCTGACAGAATGCGATGATTAAAAAGACGTTCTCGTTGGAACCTCTTTTTGCTAGGCACTGATTTTACTCCCATAAAATCTAATTCCAACAAAAATGTCTTTATAATTATCACAACTATATATATATATATATATATATATATATATATACGTGTGTGTCTGTGTGTATCTGTGCATGCATTGTATAACTTTAAAACTTTATTTGAAATGACCTCTTGCTATTACACAGTGAATGTATCATTTGGGTAGACAGCGCAAATAGAATAAGAAATTGACGAAAATGAGGCTGCCGAAGGAATTGATATATATATATATATATATATATATATATATATATATATATATATATATATGTGTGTGTGTAGAGAGAGAAAGAGAGAGTGTCAGTCATAATTTCATGTTTGAAATATCCAATGCACGCCCTATTGATCCTTCATGACTTCACTAGACTTTGTTGGTTTTCCTTCGTAGTATAGGAGTGACGAATCTATGCAGATGCTGGCTTCGACAAATCCTGGAACTCCTCAATATATTCCTTCTTTTCTCTTGGTGATAGTTGAAGTTCAACTAACCTTGTCAAAAAACCTCGACATCCTGCTCTAATAAAAAAGAACTAGCATTCCAAGGGAAATTATTAATCACTGCAATCCATAAATAATGATTTTTTACTTTATTAATTAAACCTTGGTGGTGGTAAAGTTTAACAAAAAATGAAAAAAAGGGTGATCAATAAACATGTTTCTTTTCTTACTTTTTATTTGGCCATTAACCGTAAATGTTACTGGACACGAAGTGAGGGAGCAATTTCGGTTCAAAACTCTATTGTAAATTGAACATCCCACGAAATCATATTTTGTAGAGGGGGAAAATTTTCAAAAAACAAGAGAACATTTTGCCTAATCTCAGAGGGGAGTGTGTGCAAGATTTTAAGTTTCTACAATGAAAGGTTATGGCTGTGTGAGTTCTGGAAAGATACATACAAAGACAAATATAAGAGTTAGAACACATGAATTACTTTAAACCAGCAACATTGATTAAACTGGTCTATTGTGCGTAGCGATAATTAATATATCCAGTCATGTCTTATGTAATCTTGTTGATTTTCTGAGTTATGGTTCCCGAGCCTTATCAACATTTTCCGATGTAGCGATATTGACTATATTATGTGCGTGTGCGTGTATGTGTACATGTGTAGGTATATGTTCGTGTATGTCTGTGCGCACATGGGTGTGTAGATGTATGTGTGAATATGTACCGGTGCGTTGGTGGGTATGTGTGCACGTGTGTGCACGTATGTATGTCTGTGTATACATGTGTGTATTTGCGCTCGTATGTGCACTTGGGTGTGTGTCTTTCTCTCTCAGTGTATCTTATTAATATCGATACTGATTCTGAAAATTTTCTTTCCTTCTGCTAAATATTAATAAAGCACCGGGTTGGGAATTGTTAAATTAACTTCCATTATTAAGAAATCATCGCGGTAGCTTCAAATTAGTTAAACGGAGATCAATTAGGGACTTCATAGTCCTCGAAATGAGAGTTCATATCCAGAATTCTTACAAATCATTTAGGTTTGATAAAAGGGATGGTCTCATTGGCTCCTTGACATGAATTGATATCCATTGTTCTGTTCAACTGAACCCAATCGGCAAATATCTAATCCTGGAGTGATGAGAGTTCAATTTCCTATTGAGCGGATCTTAATATGGTCGCTTCAAGCTTCGTCGGTCAGTGTTGGTCATCGAAGAGGCAGTTTCTATGCTAACGGCTCAACGGCTTACCCATCTGCTATAATCAGCGTATACATGTAACGGCTCATTTAGCCAATGCAAGTCGCGGGTGCCGTGACGGATCAACTTGCAATCGCTACCCGAGCTTTAACTCCCCAATATTTGCCTTCCTGCCTCAGCTGGATTTGTTGAATAGAATGAAGTGACGTTAAGTCAGGTTGAATAACTTAAATCATTGCACAATGTGTAATCTATCTATATAAAAGCCATATATGCGAATTAGTATGTTTGGTTTATTGTATGATAATAAACTGCTTTAGCATAAAAGTTATAGTGGAGTTGTCTATGTGAAATACACAAACATAGCTTTAAAAAACTAAGAGAGTTATAAAATGTGATCATTTATTTTTATGGTAACAGACTGTTTCACAGCCTTGAGAGAAAAAAGACTTGAAAACTTGAAGACAATATCGCAACATATAGTTTCTGATCCAGCACTTACATAAATGACCTAATAGTCAAATACAATAATAATAATCATTATTATCAATTACAAAACACCTCAAAACATCCCCACCAAAAAAGAATTCACTAAAATTACTATTGCAACGAAGTCAAGATTGCTTGAAATTTAGGATTGTCAAATTCTTTTTAACAAGGCCAGATTTGTTGAATTTTGCCAACTTTTTTCGTATTTTTTAAAATATAAAATGATATTCAACTTTGTTTTGTAATGAAATAGGTTGAACTTTTTTTTTTATAAAAAAGTTCCTTTTCATTCAAAACCCACGATATATGTGGTGATTTTTCACAATATTTTGTCTTAATACTTCATGTCCGATCACTCATTAAAAGAATTTGAATTGAACGAAGCGTTGAAAAGAAAATATGGTACTTGAATTAAAAAGAAGTTCCTAAAAAAAAAGCTTTAGGTCCTTTACTACCAATCCATAAATAAATGCATCTGTCATCTTTTTACAGATATATGTTTGTGTACTTAGTAAGTAACATAGAGTGCATGACAAAGACGACATTATTTCTCATAATGGCGGACAAGCCCTAAACCTTATATTGGAAAAAAAACAAAACAAACAAACAAAAAACAAAAAACAAAACGTATAAAGGGACCCACCTGATCGTACAATTAAGTCGACCGTTGATTTATGGTGGCAAAACCATCCAATCATGGTATGCAGTTTTTCAGATCAATAGATCTGTATTGTTTGACAATAAATACTTATTCCCAGTGGAAAAAAAAATTGCAGATATACTTAAATTTCTATGTGAGGATTTTTAAGAAGAGGATATGATGAATTAGTTTCTGTGGAAGAGTAAATAGTATCACATGGATGTAAGATGCTATTTTCGTGCACAAAATTGTTACATTTAAATGGAAAAGCTCATTGTTATTAACAGAAAAACAAAAATAAAATCGCAGTTCATCATGTAAGTTAATCAGCTTAGCCTAAGTTGGTATCAGACCATCGGTATTGGGGATCCTATGAGGATCAAATCCACTAAGAACGGCCAGCAAGATCAGCCAGCTTATCACTGCTAGACGACGAGCGCCCTCAACGTTCTCTTTACATCTGATTTATTAACCTACTGGTTTGGCTTCTG
This sequence comes from Thysanoteuthis rhombus, assembly GCA_963457665.1. Classification (NCBI taxonomy): domain Eukaryota; kingdom Metazoa; phylum Mollusca; class Cephalopoda; order Oegopsida; family Thysanoteuthidae; genus Thysanoteuthis; species Thysanoteuthis major. The sequence continues at coordinate 61,738,254 of OY735203.1, read as the reverse complement.
CCCATATCAATCAAACCATGTATTATGGGTAATCCAATGTGGATCAAATTCCCAAACAGCAGCCAGAAGGATTAGTTTGCTGGTCATTACTATGCGACGTCCGTTCTGGTCCATTTTTGTTCATCTCATAATTCAGGTTAACCCTTAAATTCATAGATACATTTGGATTTTTATGAGATGATTTTTAGAAGAGTCCATAGTGAGTAGGTGTACTTTTATCATCAAAAGTCCTACCTATAGTTACAGGCAGAGAAACCAACAACATCACACTGTCCAATATATATATATATATATATATATATAACTAGCAAGTCAAAGTTGCCAACTCAACGATGTGATTTATTCTTCCTGGCACATTTGTACCTATTATAAGCTGTTTTTTCAGGGGAAAAACATGTGTCGCACAGGCCGGAAAATACTGTATATATTTATGGAGAATAGGTAAGAGAAAATACGATAGTTTGCGTCAGTTTATACTTATTTGTAGCCAACACGTTTAAATTTGTTTCCATCTAAAAATAATGAGCATTAGACGTTAATTTTGGCGCGCAACCAGACACGTAGACACGTCATTTATATCACAAGAGCGTACAAGAGACAGTGAATAAAAGTAATGTTTGGCCTGTAGAAGAAAAAAAGATGTGTTTTCAGACATTCGTTTGGCCTCGGGTCATACTCTGTAATTTAATGCCAAATTATCAAACCTGAAAAAATAAAGCCAGTGTCTTCTCGTCTTGACTGGAAACCACTCATTCAACACTTTTCCCACTTTTTTTACTCTATCAATATTCATCTCTCACTGTCTCACTGTCTCTCAGTCTCTGTCTCTCTGCCTCCGTCCCTGATTCTGTCTGTCTCTCTGTCCGTCCGTCTCTCTATTTATAGATGTATTGGGAAATAAGTGACTGAAGTGACAAGAAAAATTAGAAAAGCTTTTAATAAGTTTAGTGTTCAACGCCGTAAAGCTTCTAGGATATATATATATATATATATATATATATATATATATATATATATATATATATATATATATATATTAGGCAGACTACCCAGCGTTGCCAGGGAAAAACTCAAAACACTCCAAAGCAAATGATGTATCATAGAGGTTTCATGATATTAAATAAAGGAGCGTGCTTCCTAGTCTCAACAATGGGGCCAGCACACACTCCCGGGCAAACCCATGCAAGTCAGCTCACAACCTCTTGTACAATTGCGTATTCACAACCAAAAACCTTAAAAAGTAATGTTCCCCTCAATTTTAGCGTTCGTACTTTGCGCATCAGAAGGGACACCCGAACTTAAATTTTCCTCAAATTTTATTGTACGTTTAGGTTTGGATTTAAGTCACTGATAGTATTACATTCTCACCTCTAAAAAAAAGTTGTTTTGTTGACAGATCAGGGCGTGGTTCGCAAAGAAAAATATTGCTAAACCGACATAGGCACTGCGAGGAAGAGAAAATTTGATCCATTGTCAGTGATGCGTTATCGTAAGTCGAACACTTAATGAAACTTTACATTTCCTTTCTCAAACATTACAAATTTTCTAAAAAGTTTAATAAATTCGAAGCACGTTGAAATAAAAAAAATGAATTGAAAAAAAAAGTGAAATATTTTCTTTTAAATTTTGAACTCTGTCCACCGCAAATAAAGACCTTGTGGGACCTTTTTTTGTTAAATTTGACCTAAAAATGTGGGCCGTGGGTAAATTGTAGTTTTTGCCTTTTTGGTGCACAGGCACACGTAACGTACTTCAGTACTTCATGTCATATAGATACAGTCAAAATACCATCACCACCGAGAAAATAAGTAATCCACATTTGCAGTCATCCAACAACAAATGAAAAGCAAGTGTCCGTTTTAGCATTATCAGTACATTGTGAATATAACCACTTGAAAACCTAAAAAAGGTCTCTATCAAAAATGAAATATTTCCAGTAGTTTTGAAGACCAAATAGTTTGAAAGCATATAAAACCGACAAAGCTCGAACCCAGTTCACTAATTCAATTTTCGCAGGATCTCATCACTCTATTATAGAACAACCGTGACTCGAAATTATACAAATCAGTGCCCCAAAGGATATTCTTAGAAAAGCAATATCTATATTACATGCTGTCTATTCTGATTCCTTTGCATGCCAAGTTCTAGGTCGTGGAAGATCATCCAAGACAGGCTGTGAAGAGTTTGGGTCAGCTGGTATCACCTTGTCTCATTCTTTTCTTCTTGTTGAAAGTCTTTATGTCGGTACAAGTAATTGCTGTGTCCATAGATATGCTGCAGTATTCTGACACCTTGTACTATTATGTCGATGACTCCGGGGTTTTCCATTGAGTCAAAGGCTTTTTATTTAGTCAACAAATACTAAGACTAGTTGCATTCTCTACTAGCAACTTCTTTTTTACTTAGTTTACTGAATGGAGGTGTTCGGTGGTTAACCAGTCCTTGCTGAAGCCAGCTAATTCCTGGAGTTGGTTTTCACTTAGCGTTTGAATGATCCAGTTTATTGATCACTTGGATAAAGAGTTTGTAGATGCAGTTAAGTCGGTTCATTGGCCTGACCATGCAACGTGTACACGAGATAATCATGCTCAACCTCAAACAGAAAGATCATAAGACAAGATAAGTATATTAGAGAAAAGACAGGAGTTTGAGATATCATAGAAAAAAATTAGAAAACTGAAATTAAGATGGGCTGGACATGTGGCAAGAGTGTCAGACAATCGATGGACATCATGACTCAAAGCTTTGATCCCAAGATATTTGCAAAATTGTAGCAGACACAAAGTAAGATGGTGTGACGAGCTAGATAGATTCAGAAAGTACTGACACTGCTCTTTTAGTAATAGAGGGGTCTGGTGAAGGTCCATGTCCAACAACGGACACTAAAAAGCTGATGCTTATGATAAGATGTCCGATTAGGAGGAAGCGTTCTTGAGGTTACATGTAGAACTAAACACCTTATCTACGCATGGTCTCTTGGCTTATCCTATAAAATGCCTTAGCTGTACTGTTTTTAAAGGTGTTTATCTATTTCTTGCTATTTCGAATTCATTTCCACGGTTCCAACTTGGGAACTTGGTGATAATATCTTAACACCTGGAAAACATCACGGAGAGAACAGTTGATTACTTATCAAGTAATGTTTTGAGAGGATTCACATTAAGCTGTATACTGGAGTATTGTCAGGTAAATCTCTTAACATTCAAGGTTTCCATTGTCAACTTTTCTAAGCTGAGAGAAACACTGCTTTGTATAAAAGTTATTTCTTCCATGTAATTTACAGATATATTTGGGTATCTTGTGAATTCGTTTCACAGGAAGTGTCAATAGTTACAGATGGTTGATTTTATCAGTAAAATGCTTGTTTTCAAGTCCATTGCTTCACACGAAGAATTATGCTGTTCACTAATAAAGTAATATATTCACTCGGGATGAGTTGGTATCAGACCAAATATGCCAATAGATCTAATGAGGGTTGAACCCACTAACAACCTCCAGCAAGATGCGTTCACTGATCGTCGTTATATGCTTCAAAGCCCTGGTCAGTTTTTCATATGATCTATTTAGTTGCAATTTTGTATCTGAGGTTGATCCAATGAGGATCGAACCCAGTAACAACAGCCAAATTTATATTTGGAAGATCATGTCTGCCCAGACAGATGCAGATGCAATGTCCCTGGTATTTTTATATGCAGTTTTGATCAGATGGATCAGGGTTCGCCCCCGTGACTAAGTCAAGTGCTCTTATGTCATTGCAACAGTAGTTGCGAAAAATGATGAGAATTTTTTAGGATATACCTACCCCACGGATCTGCATGTGAGTTCCCCGACATTGAACTAACTTTGTGTCACATGTTCTCGTAAGAATTCGGGTGAATATGAGCTGGCTGATCAAGGCTATATTACATGTATCCTGATTCCTTTTTTTTTCTTACGATCACTCGGTAACCCAGTTGGAAAAATCACGGATATATATATATATATATATATATATATATATATATATATATATATATTAAGAAAAATATTGAATTTAGTTACAGTTGATAAGAAGCATTTTTACAGCAAAATTTAACCCCCCAGCAGTGGAATAGTCCAGTGTTACAGATTGCGCACCAAGAATATCACATTGTTCATTAAAGTGAATATTTCACGTCTCTGTTTCTCATAACTCGTCGGCTTATGTGGCAGGATTAAATCATCAAATGAATATCTTCCTCACATCTTTGAACTGTTGACTTCAGCAATAGAACGGACTGTATATGACATTGAATTCATCACGAAATTATTCTCATAATTTGCTCGTTTTACTTCATTAATCAGTTATTTGGTATCGCCCCTTGTATTTTGGTTCCTATTCGTTACTGATATTTTAGAAACCTTTTTGGCTAGAAAAATGCCCACTTCTTTCTCGGTAGACAATGAAATGACACTGATTTAAACCATGCAAAACGTATGGAGATACTAGAATGCCTAATCGACGGAAACTCTTTTGGTCTAGCAGATATAGCCCAAACGAAAGCGTAGCAAGACGCTTGATATCAGTTCGGCTGAAGGAGCTATTGTGAAGAAGCCATGGTTGGCTTCCATCTACATCAAGGATGTACCACTCCCTAGTTTAGAATCAGAATTGTCGTCATCGAGACTGGTTGCCAACTACGACAAGAAAGTTTGCCCTACTATTTAACCATTGCTGGGTATAAGAACTAAATTCATGTCTTTCTCAAAGGCATTAGAGTGAATTGATCATTAACTCTCTTATAATGAATTATGTTTCTATTACATGTTATGTACAATGTAGGGAAGGTAGTTTTGATTGAAAACTTTCACGTGATCTCACACTTTGTTGAAAAAAAAACAAAACAAAAACAAAATAGCCAACAAATAAATAAACGAATAAATAAAAAGAATCCATGGTTTAAATAAACTGAATCGTAAAATTTTTTTTATTTAACATCGAGTTTTGGGGGTTATGGAACTTTATAATCAGGACTACCTTACTTACATTGTTCCAGTTGTTATTATCCCTTCCAAAATGACTGCATCTAAATAATTCCTTGACGGGTGATCTGTTGCAGTATAAAAATCTCTGCTGGGTCAACTGCTCTATCTCCTCTGATTTGTAGATCAAACACAAATCCTGATCTTTAATCCCGCGGATCTGCCGGGAAAAGAGGCTTTGTATTTCGAGAACAAGACAGAAATCAGTGGAGCAGCAGTTCTCAATCATTATACTATGGCGGCACACATATATCTAACTTATGCGGCACACCAGCTCTTATTCGATCAGAATATAAATGTACATGGATATATATCAAGCCGAACTTACGTAAACTTTGAAGTTGCAATGGGGCTCTTTACTGTATCGATGGACTGTAAAAAATAAAATGAACTTGACAAAAACATTTCAGTAGTCAATGAAAGAAACTTTTATATCAGCACACCGACTTGTATACTAAAACGTTACTCCTTTCTACTATCCATCGTTAGGAAGGATGAGAAAATTTTGCAGGATCTAGCAATAGAACAACAAAATGTGCAACTGTGTGGCAGAATATATTATCTGAACTTAACACATTCAAAGCTTCAAAATACGTATTGGGAAAGGAGGTAAATGGTTTCGGTGCACTATTGTCGTGGTACACAGTTTGAGAACTACTGCATCACAGGGCATAATTCGAACATTTTGCATAGAAATGAACTTCTGTTACTTAATGTGATGATACTTTTAACTAACATGTCTATTAAGATCTTGCTGAGCGAACGTGAAAAAAAAAAGGCAAAGCAAATTTTGCATTCTGTGCCACGCAACACACGAGTCAGTGATATTTTTCTCCATTGCTTGAACGATACATGGAGAGCCAATCATCGTTTGTGGCAATTGTGGGTTCTCACGAGGTCAGGGTGGCAGCCAGATGCCTAAAGGGCTTCAACCTTCCTGCTATTTACTCATAGCTGGGAGGAATATTTGATAATTGCCTTTCCAAATGGCATTAGCGGGAATGATGTAAAGGCTACAACAAAGTAGATTCTCTTTCTCCCGAGGGTCGAGCAGCATATACTTGTGTGGTGTGCCGTAGATTTACCGCTGTTTATACAATGAATAAAAGCTTGTATGCCAAACAGAGGTAAAAGTGAATTGAAAACGAGAGCTTACCTCGGCAAACAAAAGCAATTTTCGTGTTGATCCTTGAAATGATTCCAAGGAAAGTCTGTTACTAAAACTGCTGCTTATATATGATGGCTGCTGTCGATATTTGCTGGGACTGTGTCTCAGCGTTCTGTCTACACACATGGATGATTTGTCTCAATGTGAACAGACGATTCATCTATGCTAGCAGACGTTTAATCGGAAACATTTTTGTCGATCGTTTTTTTTTAAAAATATTTATTTATGATACGTGAGTTATTCTCATGAAATCATCTATTAGTTTTTAAAAATATTTATATTTCCTATTGCATATTGCATACGTAATGATATGTCGAATATAAAGTAAATTTTGTGTTATGTTTCAATTTTTGCTTCTCTTTTGAATCTGAATATTTATCGTCTCAAAATATTTATATTTCCTATTACAAAAAAAAAAAAAAACTTAATCATATTACGGTTTATTTGTCAAATTTTGATGTATCTGAAAATATTTGCTGTAAATCTTGCATATTGTAGAAATTCGCTCTTACGATTTCCTGGTGATATCATTAAGTTCGCTTGAGAGTTTATTATAGGAGCACACTTCTTTTTTCTGTTATTGGTATAAGTTTCAATATAGGGTAACGATTATCCGTGCAGAAAAAAGAAGACTTGATCCGCCGAGTTTGAATTTTGGCTGAAACTGTTCATTTTCACTTCGCACTGATGCACTTGTTCCATCTCCAAAAAGCTATACATGAATCATTACTGATTTGCTATCATACAGGATGGGAAAGTGAAATGGGTTGGCCTGAACTTTAGTGTTGACCCTTACGCGAACATATGAAGATCATCGTCCTCAAGACTCAAAATTATGTTCTGATATACAGACGAAGCAATATATAATTTATTAGCTCCAAGACCCAGAGTTCGATCAATACCCGCAGTATCTGATAATGTGATTTATTCCAAGGCTAAATTCAAGATATGGATTATGCATGGAGATTATCACTGATTCGAATCCCGGGGTATCCAGGAAACATATAATCTGATATCTGCCAGCCCTAAATTCAAAGTTTGATGGATACACGAAACATATGATTTGATATCATTTAGACCCAGATTAAAGAATCAACCTGTAAATCAAGCCCATCAGAGATCCAATGTTTGATCCATACATAAAAATATATCACCCACACATATAGAATGCAATGCGTATCAACACATATGTATTTGTATTTCTTTTTTATATGTGTATTACTTTCCAATGAGGGTACATATATGACACCTTTCTAGGTGACACTACCGGTGAGCATAATGTTGATCTAAGACATAGTAGAAAGTCAAAGAGCGACTCTCCCATCGTAGACAGAGAGTACACATTCCACACTCTTATCCTAGGCTAAATGACAAGGAGTAACAGTGCACAGATTCTCTGATTGTTGCTGAAAGTGCTGTTCCATACATGAATAATCCATTTTTAAGGGTACTATGCTAGAAGCTCAATAGCTTCCAGGATAAAATTTGTGGGTCGACCTATACACGAAACAAATAAATTGAAAACCTCTCATCTAAAAGTTGAAGATTGACTGATATATGAAATCAAATTATATACGAGTATATGATTCAATATCTATATTATGATCACAAACTTAAAAATGAGAATCTTTTTCCATCTTGATGTCACTGGGTTGAAGTTGAGCCGACGTAAATTCAATTGAGGCCAAAAGGTTTAGGTATCGTCTTGGAGACAGAATGTTTAAATTTATTTGTAGCTGGAAGGGTATTTCAGGCGACAAGAGATTCAGCAGTTATTGCAGAACCGTCAACTTAACGCTGTACATCGAAAGATGCTTTTAATACTTCTATTTCCCGGGCTATTTCCATAGACTGGTTGGCATCTGTCTATCTACGGGTTATTTGAAACAAGCTGTCAACGCTAATAGTGATTATTTTGGAACGTTCAATCTTGTTGAAGAAGCAACAATAAAGCCGAAGTTTATGCTATGAGAAACAACTCTTCGACAGACGACCGTTTTAACATAGCTATGGCCCAATCAATGAAAGCAAGGCAAAGTCTGAATAAAGGGTAATAAAAAAAGCAGGAAACAAATTTCAGACGAGTATTGGAGGTATTTGGCACTAAATTCAATTCAGATATCCCATGCCTTTTGAAAGTCCATTTTCAGCCATCGTATATTGAATTATAGATTTGTACTTTGATACACACACACAAATATATATATATATATATATATATATATATATATATATATATATACATATATATATATATATATATACATATATATATATATATATACATATATATATATATATATATATATATATATATATGATTGTGACATATTACTTCAAAACTCTTTTTGAGATTTCCCCCTATTTTTACACAGTGAATGTTTCATTGGGCATAGACAGCGTAAATGAAACTGTTTTATCTCCAAATTCTTTTTTTTGTTCATTCATGTGTATATCCGTTTTATCTGTTTCTTTACGCGAACAATTATGTTGTTAAGAATTGGATACATAATCCAACACACATTATTTTGAAACTAGATTTGAAAAGCAGCACCCACATTTACTGTTTGTTTTTTTTTCTATTCACGCTGTCTAGGCCTAAAGAGCCAATAAACGTATAATATTGGTGAATTATTTCAAATAAAGTTACAAAGTAACACAAAGCAGTTTTAATTATTTCTCTCGGATCATGCATTCATTCTTTACACACACACACACACACACACACACACACACACATATATATATATATATATATATATATATATATATATATATATATATATAAGCATTCAAAAAACATATATTTTTCCGTGTTACTTTCTTCAATTTCAGTAGCAATCAAGATCGTGTAGTAACCCAAATGCCCAATCCTCTTCTTCTACCGGGGCTTAGGACCTGCTATCCAGACTGCCAAGCTGTACGTATTTTCTATAAGAGTAATATTCTCTCACATGGACTACTTTAAAGGTGTAAATGGCCCCAGTCAGCCCTGCTATATACCCCTGGCTAAAGGGTGAAATGGATTCATGTCTTTTCCGGGGCATTAGTGCAGAGTGAAGATAAACAGCTCCAACCAAAACTAAAGATCTATCTACTGGTTCCTATTTTCCTGTCAATAATTGTTACTCCACCCTGAGTCTCCCAAGTAGTAGTCGTAAATTATTCTATGATCCGTGGCCTTTCCTCGATGCGCAGAAAATTACTATATCTAAGTTATATATATATATATATATATATATATATATATATATATATATATATATATATATATATATATATATATAGCAATATAATTATTCTAGTAGACTTTGATGAACTGATTCCACTCAATTATGATTGTGATTTAAATGTAAACAGGTCTTGTTGGTCCTTCTAGAGAAACTGGCATGTCACCAACCTCTCTTTGGCAGCATGTCGTGTTAGAGGTGAACAATAAATGAGTAACATCTCTCTCTCTCTCTCTCTCACCTTTTGCGGGACAGTGATCACTGAAAAAGTCTGAATTTACAAAAAGCATACGTGAATGCTGCCTGGCACAAACTAAAGGATTACTCTTGCAAAAACTTACATTGCAAATCGAATCTACTAGTAAAACAGAAATTTTTTTCTAGACATAATAGAGAGTAAGGGTTCGAAGTTTCAACCCCCTTAGCTCCATTGCAGCTACTTATGCGCATGTCACACACACACATACATAACCAACCAGACCAACTTGAAAACTGAAGAAATCTATTTTGGCACTTTTGTTTGACAGTTTCTAATGTATTCAGTTGCACTTACACTCACATATATTTACATACGTATTATGTAAGTGTGTAAATGTAATTTGAAATTCTGTGCATAGCATAAAAAGCACTGAAGAACACTACATGAATTACATTAACAGATATTGGGAAATAAGTGACTGAAATGACACATTTTTGGAAAAAAACGTTTTTTAATGTATTTAGAGTTTTAAGCTGTAAAGCTTTCTAGACTCTCTCTCTCTCTCTCTCTATATATATATATATATATACATACATGGGAAGAAGAAAGAAACAGAGAGAGGGAGAGGGGGAGAGGGAGAGGGAGAGGGAGAGAGGGAGAGAGAGAAAGAGAGAAAGAGAGAGAGAGAGAGAGAGAGAGAAAGAGAAAAGGTGGGTAACTAAGTATATATAATAGGCATATATCGTCTTTGGGAAACGTTTGCATTTATTCCTGACAAATAACAATCCCATTTAACTGGACTTTCTATCTATAATGTACAGTTTGAGAACTAAAACATTTTCTCAAAAACCGACTCGGTAGAATATTGTAAAAACCCTTAAGTAATCGTTGAACTCATCATGTAAGCACTAATTTTACTATGAAGCGATGGTCTTTCATTCTTTAAACGACATATTTAAACGATTATTATCATTAATAATAACAATTATAATGATAATATAACAAAAGCAACAACAACAACAACAACAATAATAATAATAATAATAATAATAATAATAATAATAATAATAATAATAATAATAATAATAATAATTGGGCCCGTCGGTGAACACACATAAACGCACGCATATATATATATATATATATATATATATATATATATATATATATATATATATTGATAAGGAAAAGCAAGTTCTCAACCTAACATCTAATTTTCCCAATACCCCCAGGTCACATTGTGAGGTTCAAAAAGAATATTGGAAAAGCCCGTGCTAGATTCGGTTCTCGTGCGCTGCTCAAATTCCTAAATTTTAGGCTAGAGCCTTTTCTGTCTATCTTAATTGCTAACCAATGTGTCCGTATATGACCTTCACAGTGGGTTTATATGAAAGACTATTTTTTTTCTATGTTCAAGACGATTCGGTTGCATATTTTACCAGCGAGGAGAACCAAAGAAAAGGCGTGTTTCTAGTACATTCATTTCCTTTGAATATACCACAATAATATGATAACTATGTATTTTCGTACCGGAATGTATGTACCGTTGGAAGTTTCCTCGTATTTCCCTTCTGTAGTTATATACCAGAATAGATCTCTAGAAAATACATAAGATGTAATTTTGTTGTATTCATGAGAATTTTTCGACGTCTAATGCAGAAGAAATAAGAATTGGTTGCATTCATGCAACGAGGAATTTGGACAATTTTCCGTAATTATTCTTCTCCTCTGATTCTATCTCATAAGACTGCCAACAAGACCAAAGATATTCCCGATAACAGACATACACACACACACACACACACCCGTATATATATATATATATATATATATATATATATATATATATATATATATATATATATATATATATATATATATATATATGCATACATTGCAATATAATTCGTTCTGCGAAGACATTACAGAAATTGTAATATATATAAGTACATGAATACTTTTATATTTTGGGGCAGCCCCTCCCCCACACAAACACATATACAAAAATTATGCATATTCCTTGATGCATGATAATAAAGCTTTGAATCACAGATTTAGTAGTTTTGGAAAAAAAATTGACTAAAATAAATAAAAATACATACATACACTGATGAGCGAAAATATCATAAATACCTGCTTGATACATTGGTCCCCCATGTGCTGCAAAATAGCTCTCACTCTATCAAACAAGAACTTCACAGGATCCCTGAAGGTTTTCTCTGGGTCTGTGGGCAGGATATTCACAGCAGGTACGTGTTGAAAATTACGTGAAGGAGTTTTGCACCAGTGCACCATACCTGATATTGACACTTAACAACCCCCGAAAACTCTCCCAATTATTCAGACGTGGCATTACCTTTCCCACAGCCTGTAACGTCCTCTTTCGGGATCGCCATCACCCGCTTCGTCACAGTCTTCTGAATCTTGTTCACGGTTTGGTTATTTGTTTAGGGAGAAACAGAAGTTGCAACAAGACAAATCAGAACCTAAAGGGGACTGAAAGACCTCAGTGATGTCATGCTTCGCGTAAACACCTACACAAATCGTGAAAATTGAGCAAGTCAAGTAGTTGTCGAGGCAACAGTCACACAGTAAACAAACTCTTTCAATGTTGACTCAATGCCAATTGAGTAACTCTACGGGGGATGTCTCTCCGTTTTTGCACAGCAAATGAAATGTGGGCGCAGGAGGCTTATTTTATACTTATACGGCTTCAAAATTGACATAATTTGGATTTTATTTGTATAGCTTTTACATTGCATATTCAGTATTCTATCAGTGTTCTTTGTTTTTTGTACTTGATCGTCAATATAACTCTTTAGTTCAAACATTCTGAATTTGGGTGCTGTATAAGTACGTATTCACCTTAAGTTCAATGTCCCATTCCAAGCACTGATTCGACCTATATCACTAGAAAGATTTTTGAATATATATATGTGTATATGACTGTTTGTATACGACGTATACGAAAACATAATTTTAAGTTGACAAAAGAGAATAGTTGTATTTGAATGAAATTTATTGTACAAACATAGAAAATTTGAATATTGTTTCATCTAAAAATGCTACTTTGACAATGTTGAAAGGCTAAATATGTTTGTATGATATATTTGAATTTGAATGTGAATATTTTTCCTTTTTGTCAATTTACACACACACACACACACACACACATATATATATATGTATACATACATACATACATACACACACATATATATATATATATATGTGTGTGTGTGTATGTGTGTGCGTAGTACTCACAATAAATTAAAGATAATAGGATTATTATAGGTATACTTTTGCTGTTTATTTTTAGCGTGTTTCTAAATTTCAGCGTGCGAAATATGAATATTTTTTTGGACTGAAGAAGATACAGTATTTGATTACGATACTAACCAAGTGAAGTTTTAATGGCTTGAGGCAAACATTCAAAACATCTCACCACCAGGAGTGGATGCCTCCGCCCATGATATCGGTCGCTGACTGGCATCTCTACCTCATACCCCGCCCCAGTTTCAGGATATTGTTTTGACGCATGAGCTTTTGGCTGGGCAAGCTGAAGCTTCAAGAACAAGAAAATCCCGCTAGTGCTAAAAGGAATGGTATATAACCAATGCATCCTCCGGGTAGTCATATACTGGGCTGAAACATGGAAAAGATTGGCCTTTGAACTGAGAACGGTGTAACATGCGCCAGAGAGGATCGAACTCAACACATGAAGAGATCAGAAGGCAGCACAATATATAAGAGGAAACACAGGAGTGCTAAATATCATAGTATTCATTAGAAAACTTAAACGGCAATGGGCTGGTTATACTGCATGAAAAACAGGCAACAGCTGGACATTATGACTAACACCGTGACAAGCGTTCTATTTGGTTAATTTAAATTAAGTTCATTTTATGGGATTCTAAAAATGGTCTCGACCTAACGTTATCTATACGAGCATAGGAGGATTCTGTTTGTGTGTCCATATGTCCGTACCACCATCATAATCAACGATGAGGCTCATTGGCTTGTTTTTTTGCATGAAGACTCACAAGACATACAGTTGTGACATTTGACCCAAGAAGTATTTAAAGACCATCAGAGACTATCAAATTTCTGTTCGATCAAAATGGATTGAAATATTGTTTACCATGATATGCTATGAAAATGTTTCCACCTCACAAATGGTTGATCGGATGAAGTTAGAAACGACTTCTGAGGTCAGCAGTGGTCATTGCAGATAGAAATAGTTTGTGGCTTTTTTATATTTGTACAGCAGCCATGCAATCACATTCTTAGGGATAAATTTGTAGATGGGGTTAGTTCGTAAAGAAAAACGACAATAAAGTTGGTGTAATTGATATCTAAAGTCATTGGAGATCATCAGAATGGAAATAGGTTTTTCAGACGAACGAAAGTACTCAACTTCTTCTATTTTCTTTACAAAAAAATTGCGCAACCTAGGAAAACTTTATACGACAAAGAACTCTGTTAAACTGAGTGACTACATCACGTAATTTGTTTAGTATATCAGAATTTTCTTTTCAGTAACAGTTTTTTTATGTGTGAATAGTGAAATCTTTTTTTTTTTCTAATTGTTGTTCTGTGTCAGAAGAAGCGTATCAAAGAACACATTTTGTCTGTTCTCATATTTGCAGTTATTTTTCTACCAGTCAACGCCGGGTGTCCGGGATACTGACGTATTTTCCCCGAGGTATCAACATGAAGACTGTGATATGACTGGTACACACGAATGCAACGAAATAGGTTATCAATCGGCATCTGGATACTTGGGAGAAGTCGGTTTTCAAAATTAGGTTTATTTGATGAGATTCTAAAAATATCCCCACGTAAACCTTATCAAACCAATAATGAAAACAATGTTGACTGAACGAGAAACCAAGTCTTTCTTCTGTCTTTGTTCTTCTAAATCTCCCACGAATCTTCCTTTTCTTTTCCATCTTATTCATTTACATTCTTTCTCGTCCTTCTTTCGCTTCTCATTTGTTTTCTTCTTCTCATTATTCTCCCCCTTCTATTTTACTTCATCTTCTTATTCATCCTCTTCCCTCTCCGTTTGTCTTTCTCTCTTGTTCCGTGTTTTCTCTCTATTCTCCTTCTTTTTTTTTCATTTTTTCTTGTCTTTCTTCTTCTATCTGTTGGCGTTCGTCTTTCTCTTTCTCACTTTTCTAACTCTCGTTGTCATCGTCCTTGTTGTTGTTGTTGTTGTTGTTGTTGTTGCTCTTCTTCTTGTTCTTCTTCTTCTTTTCTTCTTCTTCTCAACTGTTGTGTTTTGTTCTTCCTTTACTTCTTCTTCTCCTCATTTTCCCTTTCAATCGTCGCCAAGAGAATAGTGATAAAAACTATGTGACTGCAGAGTCAGTGGCAGAAGCGGGACATACATAATACCCGTATCTGACACATTCAAGGCGTGAAAAACATGTCTGCGTCTCTGGAAAAAATCACACTGCTCAGTCGGGAGATAGTTATCACACACTATTGTCCGACGACACACAGTTAGAGAACCATTACTCTATAAAACTAAGGAAGGTTTATGTCCGACGAACGGACATAAAAAGACATGGTGATGATGATGATGACTCTATAAAAAAAAGCAAGGTTATTCAAATTCAATATCGACTTATTGAATCCTTTTTGCGAGTTGGTATTCATTATCTTTCGGCTTTTGGAAGACTTCCATGTTTTCTGTTTCTGTACACAGTGGAAAGCAGCCGATCAATGTAAAGTAACTATTCGGTGAGGCAGACTCACAAATTAACTAATCACGTGTTTTTGATTTGATGTTCATCAAAAAGCAATTTCAGTCAGAACAGATTTGCTGGAAATTGTCAGAAGAGAATAAACGTCGGTCCGTTGGTGATTTTTCAAACATCTGATAGGTGTAGTCTGTAGATAGGCATATAAAACGAGGTGGACAGACAGAATGAAAGAAACTGGCTGGGATAGATATGAAATGACTCCGATGTAAATAGACTGAGATATGCTTAGACGGACAGACTGAGAAGCAGTCCAATAATTAGATAGAAAAATAGAGAAGAAGAAAGAGAAAGATGAATAGGAAACTTCGAATATACTAGAATATAAGTAGGTAATGACTCTAAACACACACACACACACACACACATATATATATATATATATATATATATATATATATATATATATGTAGAGAGAGAGAGAGAGAGAGAGAGAGAGAGAGAGAGAGAGAGAGAGAGATAGGCCACGTCTGCCTCACACACAGACGGACATGGGTTTTATTTCCGGTACGAACGTGGAAAACTCTTCAGGGGACGAATTTCCCCGTGCACTTAGCGGCTAATTGAGTGCAACCCAAGCTGTGTGATTTGTATCATTGAATTCATCAAATTTTTCTGCAACTCTGAGATAACAAACAAATTAACAGAACCAGACTTTCAATAATATATAGATGATTTCTGAGTAATGGTTGGCACGTCTGCCTTCCACGCGGACGGATTCGAGTTTGATGTCCTGTACGAGCGGAGAACGTGGGAAACTCTTCACTAGGACAAACTACACCATGAACTCAGCAGCTAACAGAATACAACTTGAGCTGTGTGATGAGGGTAGGAAAAAAGGTGTTCGAAAGGATAGTAGATGATAGATTGAAATTGGAAACTTCATTCACCTCCAACTGCGAAAGCCGTACGATCACCGACTTAGAGAGAGAGAGAGAGAGAGGGAGAGAGAGGGAGGGAGAGAGAGAGAGAGTAAAATGTACAATTCTTTTCATATCGGTTACACACATTGGAAATGCATAACTCATATCTAATACAATTAGGGGCAAGAGTGACAAGGAAAGTAGATAATGAAAAGAAAAAAAGATTCTAGAAGAAAACGAAGTCACTGATATTGAATGAAAATTAACTCGTCATCACAGTCAAGAAATTGAACAACGGTAGCGTCAAAATTTGAAGTCATCTAAAATAAATATTATCTATGAATTAACATGGACGGATAGATTCTATTTATAACATCACTTACGTTTCCCACAGGACCGCGTCTGAAATAGTCTAAAATCATTTTAAAGCATCTAAGTTTTATGTAGATTTTGAACAAAAAAAAATTCGAGAGAAGCTGTAGTGCAGCACTGACGCAAATTTTCAAGACAGTGGGCAAAACAGTATGGCCAGGTGCACTACAACAAACGAATACATGAAGTAACATACAAACACACGCAAACATGAAAAGCGAAGGATAGGACCTTTTGTCATCTTTGATGGCAACGGTTGTTCAATATAAAATGAAAGAAATACCAAGTGCTGCCCAAATGTTTGGGGAATTGCAACAGAACCACTAAGCTAGATGTAGTAGGGATTTTTGTTGCTACCCTTTCTCAGCAGTACTCTTAAGATGCGAGTGTGCAAAAATAAGGAAAAGACTCAGCGATTGAAATGAGTAAGTTTTTTTTTGTCAAAGTCCCCAAGTGTTTGGATAGTTACAATGAATTAATATAAAGCAAAGAAGTGTAGGATCACAAACGCACACGTACCCACCCTTGCAAAGCAAACCGAAGCAGTGTCGGCTGGACCCATTTTTGGAAGGGCCTCTCCTATTTACCCAACGTTAAGCCCGACCCTGTGTCAAATTTGGCTGTGGTGGGACAGTAAATAAATTGTACACACACACACACATGCACACGCGCGTGCATACAAACACACACACACACACACACACACACACACACACACACACACACACCACATCCAGCGATGGTCTCTAAACCATGCTTATCTGAGGTCATTACTCGGTGAAAGCTTTGGAAGAGGCACCGAAGCCGTTTTCACAGCAATAGTTGCAATTTATATATATATATATATATATATATATATATATATGTATATATATATATATATATATACGTGTGTGTTTGTGTGTTTGTGTGTGTGTGTGTGCGTGTGTGTGTGCGTTTGTGTGTGTATGTGTTCATACAGAATTTTGTTGGAAGTGAAAATTGGAAGGTGAAGAGAAAAACGATGTGTCACATCTGAACATTAGTTATTATTTTATAGGCATGTTTCGATGCATTTCGATAGGTACCAGCCAAGTTTTTCAGGGAGAATATTCACAGCAGTTCACAGAAATTTTTTCTATCAACATGCTTGAGGCTGATGAACGAAATGAGGGTATTTCTGTGTTCTTTGGTTGTTTCGTAGTGGTGGGAGGGGAGATGTTTGTACCCATGTGCGTGAGAGTGGGATTTTGTTCGGAATTAGAAGGGTCTGTAAGTGGCAGGGTCAGAAGGTGTTTGTTTTTTAGATAGAGTGATCACGAGACATCACAGAATATTAGAAAAGAAAGGTATCCAAGATATCACAGAAACCATTTGAAAATTCGCAAGACTGACAGTGGGCTTGGCTTTTTGCAAAAAGGTCACACAATCGTCAGATATCTCGACTTACAACGTGGATCCCAAGATATCCTAGGTGAAATTGTGGCCGAAAGAAAGTAAGATGGTAGGACGAGCTAAATGGATTTAGAAAGCAGCGGCTCTGCAACGTCCATGACAGAGAAGTCTGGTGATTCTTGGGCAAGGCCTACCACTGAAAACGGGCGTTAAAGGCTGATGATGATGATATTGGTGATGATGTAATCTTACTCCGTGATAGAAATAAATAGAAATCAGATCCTTATTATCGCAAGCGGTCCCCCATAATGTTTTTGTTGTATGCAAGAGTTGTAAACGTAGATGAATTTTACACCTATAAACAGCCTAATTGGGACTGTTTTAGGCGCTTGATAAAGTAAAAAATTTAAAAAAGTGTTGGTTAAACCAAAAAATCAACCACTGTAAAATAATTTTGAGGACAATGTAAGATGAAATATGAAATACATAAAATATATAAAAATATAGTATACCATAATATTGAAAAAAAAAATATACATACGTAAATATACAATGATAAGTAATTAAAAGTTACAAGAAGGAACCTTTTTATCAAATGAAATACCCAGGAAACGCGAATTCTGCATTCGCTTGATTGAAAGCACATTCCGTTTTGAGTAAGAGTAATTTTTTGAAATCTTTTTTTTTGTTGCTTCATTTTGGCAGAATGCACTCAACTCAAAGCAAGAGACGTAGATAGCAAAGAGCAATGAGGACAAATTGCAAAAACAAGGGGGAACGGAAAGCGAATATATTTGATTAAATGTAATTCGAATTGAGCAAAGAACGATCCGAAATAGAACTAGAAGTAGTTGAATCTTTCACTACCTCAAATACCGTTTCAATGGACATCTCAATTAGAAACTGTCGTCAGAACTGTCAACATAGGTTTTTCTTCAGTTTTTAAGCTGGTCTTTCTATCTGGTTAGTTCTGCTTGTATGTGAGTATAAAGCATACATGCCGTGCCACGCCGTACCACGAAGAGGCTGAAAATTTCACTATTCACCCAATTATTGTCAAGAATTTTTTCTTCTCATAATTGAAGATTACTTTCTTAAATACGTTTCCGACGAGGAACTCCATTGGCAATATAATATGTTGAATGGATCCCTAAGTTTAAGTCCGGTAGCTTTCACTCCTTTTCAGCTTTTTTTAGTGATCACTGTCCATCAAAAGATGAGAGAAGAAACTTATTCATTGATAATCCCGCTTCCCATTTTTTTTCAATTTCATCACCCCCAACACATCATTCTACTAGAGGATATCAGTCACGTGATGCCTCCTCCTGTGTGACTAACCAGACCTGTTCTGAATAATTCTTATGAAGTTTATCATTTTATTCAATAGTTACTATTTGTTTTCAAATCACGGCACCCTCGGAACATAGGTATTTTTTACACTGCGCCCGTAAATCAGAGAATACTGAGCAATTCTTTGTGCTTTCCTGTGGCCAAGTTAGTTGGGTAAAAAGTAATGAATCATGTCATTTGAATTCATTAAAAATCCTACATTTTTTCCTCTTTGGATAATCATGATTATAAATGGATTGGATGAGACTGTTGTTCATTGCTGTTTCTCAAATCTTGGAATCAAACTAACTGCTTCAAATCAATCATTTGAAACTAATATGTACTGAGTTTGACACGGTCCTTGAACAATCAAGAAATAAAACGTAGACAATGCGCTGTCTAGTATTGAAACGATGAAGAGAACGATTCACAATGTGCCAGTTAGATGTCATATCTTATCATTGTGACCATGTGAGCATTGAACTAAAATTATCTGGAAATATCAGAATTTTTGAATATCTCGCAGCGCCCCTGTGAGCTAATTGTGGCCTCCCATGGAGCCGCAGTGGAAACTTTGGGAAATCATCATCATCATCATCATCATCATCATCATCATCATCATCATCATCATCATCACCATCATCATCATCATCATTCTTTAAACGTCTGTCAATGGACATAGACCCGCCCCAAATTCCCCACACCTTTCTAACATGAGCATGGAGCCAGTACTTTCTGGAATTGTCTAGTTTGTCTATCCATCTGGTATTCAGCAGGCCTCATTTGTGTATGTGATCTCTGGGGATCGATGTTGTAAGCTGTAATGTCCATTGATTGTCTACTTTTCTTGCAACATAACCAGGCCATAGCCATTAGGGTTTTTTTGTGGATTTCATGATGTCTCGGACTCCTGTTTTCTCCCTAATATATTGTGCCTTCTTGTGATATCTCCATGTGAAGTTTAGCATGATCATTTCATGTGTGCGTTGGATGTTTTTCAGTTTGCATATGTCTCTTGGTTAGATTCCATGTTATAGCTCCATAGGTGACTATCAAAGATTTTTTGTCATGAATGTTTTTTGTTGTTTTTTTTGCTGTGGCTTATTTTTTGCTGTTGTGATATCTCTTTCTTCAGTATTATCATTATACTTTTTTATTGAATGAAGCTGTTTTTTGATATTTTTGACTGATATTTATTTCATCTCAATCTATTCAGTTGCATTTTAGTTTACTTTCAGAATGTGAGTTCCAGTGGCATATGGAGCTTTGTAATATGGGTTTGCTCTCTTTTACGGAAGCTCAGAAACGTAAAAATATTTTAGTATTTATAAAAATCGTCCGGCAGTAAAAGCCTTTTCTGGCACAGTGTAGGGAAAGTGGTCCCGGTTCTAAATTGCCAAGTTTCGCACCCTTGTCCATTCGATTTCACAAACGGTCAACAATGAAAAAGAAATGAGAGAATTGATGGGAGAAAAACAAAATCTGGATTGGAAACAATTATTAGGTGATAATAATGTCTAATTTGAATTCTGTTTTCCATTAATAATCTAATTTCAACGATTGGGACCACAGGGCCGTCTTCCCTACACTGTGCCCAAAAGGCTTCAGCTGTCTATTGCTTTTTGCAGACGCTAAAATAATTATACGTTTTTTTTTTCACCCGTGGCAGAGAACAGACAAAGATACAAAGCACTGCTGGTGAGTTCGAGTCTCACCGAGAGCTTATGTTTTATTTCCAATCCATGATGTTTACTCATTACAGAAACTTAACGTAATTCGTTGAGGGAAATGGATCTATATCTTGATTGTTTTTACTAATGAGATCTAGGAAGAGTGGTTGAGAATATAGTGAACATTCTAGGATTATCCTTCTTTCATGCACTAAGGCTGCAAAAAAGGAAAAGAAAAGAAGTGTATTAGATTTTAACAATATCTAAATTTAGAGTTATATCCATGCCCAACAAAACGACAATCAGATCGATTTCTAAATCATTTTATTTCCTAAATATCTACAGCTATATATTCCAGCTGCATCGTTTTCTATCTATTTTTCTCTTTCTTCCTCTCTCAATTTTTTTCTCATATATAGTTTAAAAAGCTTTACAGCTTTATACACTGAACATATAAAAATAACATAAAATGGTTTGCATCATTTCAGTCAATTATTTCCCATTATCTGTCAGTGCAATTTATAAAAGTTTTCCAGTGGTTTTTATGTTTTACACACACACAGACGTTATATACATATATATATATATATTTATATAAATATATATTTATATATATAATATATATATATATATATATATATATATATATATATATATATATATATATATATATATATATATATATATATATATATACGTGTGTGTGTGTGTGTGTGTGTGTGTGTCTAATAACTCTCCAAAAGTCTGTCTGTCTGTCCATCTGTTCACGTGTACCACTAAAAATACCCGATATAAATCCATAATATTTTCTGTGGGTACGGATTTGATCCCCAGGAAGTGATTTTAGCAAATTACTTTTTGAAAACCAACCAGGGTTCAAATTATATTTTTATTCATCAACGGTCAAAATAATTTTGGATGACGTAATAAAAGGATTGTTTTACATTTTTTTTTCTCTGCTCAATTCTCGGAAATAAAGCTGTATTTTTTAATGGAGAATTACGCAAAAACACCTTCTAACATATCTAATATTTCAAATGTTTATTGGTTGTGTTTTAATACCTTTATTAAAGGTGTTTTGATCAGTGCATATTTTGATGTTGTACATTTTCTGAAATGCTGGATATAGAAATCAGAGTTTAATTCGATCACGTAGATAGAACTTTTATTTTTTTATCGTCGAAACCAATAGCAAACTTTAATTTCCACTTTAAAAGGTCAAACTTCGTGGGAAATTGCTTTTTTGGTTGTTAAAATCGGAGAAAAAGATTCCTCTCTTTCTCTTTTTCCTTTTTATTCCCCACCCTTTTGAAAGTCGTAATGGAAGGAAAATTTTGGAAAATATTTTTGGTGCAAAATCCCCAAGATTTTCTCACTTTCAGGGGGTCATAATCAAAGGGAATAAAAGAGGTATATTCTTTTCATTTTTAGGGGTTAAAGTTGTGGGGGATTTTTTTTCACTTTTCAGGTTAGAAATAAGAGGGTATATTTCATGTTCTTTTTCTGGGGGTCATAATTAGAGGAAGATTAAACGTTCCTTCTCAATGGCAGTGGGTTTTCGAAATCAAAGGTTTGAAATATTTTCTCATTTAAAGTGGTCTGAATTGAGAGATATCATTTAATTTCATATTATGGAGTCAAAATAAATTTTGAATTAACTTTTCTATTCAAGATTAGGCCCTTCCCCCTTTCAACATAAAACACCAATTTTTGGAAATTTGACGCTCTTTTCGGCATTACCCCTTACTTTAACAATAGTCTGCTTTTTCTCAATATAACTCCCACTTTTCTCAACATTACCCGCCCCCATTTGAAGCATCCCCTTTTAAACTTCCGAACATTTTCAACAGCAACCCCCCCCCTTTTTTTCAATTTTCGTCAATCCAGCCTCTATTTGGGTAGCAACCCCCCTTTTTTCTCCAATCAAATCAATATATATATATATATAATTATATATATATATATATATATATATATATATATATATATATATATATATATATATATAACAGCTGTGCCACTAACAAGCTCAATGATCACGGTGTCAAATATGGTTTCAGGATGAAAACTAACTCAGTGCTCCCTAGCAGTGCTTTTTGATAACCTCAAATTTGGTTGGTTTTCCGTTACAGTGCAGTATTGTCAGATGAAAATGCAGCTTTATCATCTACTTCCTCTTGCTTTCACAACTTTCCAATTCATATTGAAGTACCCAGAGATGAAACGTTGATTCACTGATGCTAGATGACAATGTCAAGGCTCTGAAGGGTTCATGTGAACTTCAACTAGAAAGGTGAGATTACGTTCTTTATAATCCGATCTGATACCATTGTTGTTATATTTTAAAACTGGTAGCTTAGCCTTCAAACAAAAGGTTCCTAGATACTGCGATATTTGTTCTGAGTCTGGTTTGCTCCGATGAATTCAATCAACTCAATCTGAGATTTATGACATTGTCCCCACGGGCTAGAAATGCAAAATCATTAGCATTGATGACCTTTAACTGGTATTCCTTGCATACGTATTTGTATTTGCTTTTTATTGTAACATTGTGAGTATATTTTCAAGTTCCAGTATCCTTAAACTTGGTAATTTTAGCGTATGTACAAGACCAAATACAACACAACTTTCAATAAAACTAAAATTTACTGAGAATAAATGGTTTAGTCAAGGATACGCTGCTTATACAACGTTCCGTATGTATGATATACATTTTTAATTCTCTAAATGCTGATGCAATTGAAAATCTCGGACGTAGCTGGGAGAACAATGTCTGCGACAATATATGGTTACAGAAATGGTACAGGAAATAAAGTAAGAAGTACAATTTGGGAGTTAGTCCAGGTTTTGTTGCTGAAATGATATCCAGTTGGTCAGTGGATACATTCTTAATCTTATAAATAATACTGCATTTGAAAATCTCTGACAGAACGAAAAGAACTGCTAATGCCAATATATATTGAATTGGACACGTACGGTAAAATGTTATCATAGTGTGTTTGATATCAATCATGAAAAATTTGAAACTGCAAAAACTCAAGTGACACTTTATACCTGATGGTAAAACTTTCAGCGGTCACTGAGATCAAGGGTTGCCTTTGGTATGCTGTATGTTTCAAAGTTATTTGTAAACTTAAGTCTGCATCTAAAGATGAGAACCATTTTTCTGCTTGAAAATTTCGCACACACCTAACACATACAGCACTGCTCAGTATTATTGGCTCCCTTGAATATCTTCAGAAATAAATGGAAATCTACCAAAGACTTGTCACCAGAAAATGTTAATAAAATGTCCAAAGTGATTTAAGAGAAAATCTTATATATATATATATATATATATATATATATATATATATATATATATATATATATATATATATATATATATATATATATATATATATATATATATATATATATACATATATATATTGAACGGTGCGATTTTCTTATTTCTCTTTAGCCCTCATGATAAATTCTCTGAGTAAAAGGTAAGAATATTGCCGATAAAACTTACCAACCATTCCAATGTATGGACTATTTCAATGATAGAAAGTCAGTATCATTTCATAAACAAAAGTAAATGTTATAAAAATTAGAATTTAGTCGTGAATTTTTTCTCTCGGATCAACCAGTAAATAATATGAAGAAAAAAAAATGAACCAGGACGCACGTTTTATAGCAATTTTGATTAAATGTTGGCTGAATTGAAGAAAATGATGTTTTCTGTTTGCACTTTTATATATTCCAACTTCCATGCTGATTCTTTTCTTTATGATGGATTTTTTTTCCTGAACTTTCGAAACTTGTGCTTAGAAAATAATTCCAGGAAGCTTTTCTTTTGTTCCAAGAAGCATTCCATGCTTGTGTCGCTCCATGTTCTATTCCACCTTTTATGGAATGACCTAATTTTTTTTTCAGAATTCTCAGTGAAACATTTGGGAAACTTTACAAAAGAAGAGAAGCAAAACAAAACAAAACTTATTTCTTCATCATCTGAATCAGCTTCTGCTTGACGCAAATCCCGTTTTTATCAAGGGATTTCGGGATAAAATACACGATCTAAAAAGATTAAGAATTTGATATGGCTGTTCATGATTCGTCTTATATATATATATATATATATATATATATATATATATATATATATATATATATATACATATACATATATATATATACATATATATATATATATATATATATATATATATGTATGTATATTTTAAATCTCTTTTTACCTCTTTTTCGACTATTTCTAAAAAGAGTGTCTCCTTTTCTTTCTCCCTTGCTCTCCATTTTCAATTTCATGTACTCCTTTTCTCTTGGGTTACCAAAGATTTCTGTCGATTTCTTTGATAATAAGTGAAAGACGATTTCTCCAATTTCAACTTGAACTATATGGAAAAACATATTACCAATTTTGTCCAAATATATTCTGTCATATTTCAGGCAACTTCAGAATTCCATTTTCTCAGAACCATTTATCTATCTCAGCGAAAAACCGCTCCAAGTTCCTTCTGCAGTTTTTCAAAGGATTAAATTTTAATTTCATTGTGAGAAATCTGTAAAGACCAGAATAAATGGTCGGGGCAATATGTAGTAAATACGACGGATGACTGATAACTCTCTTGCCAAGCTGTAAAGGTCTTTGACGGTTTATCAAAGAGACAAATGATCATTAGTTATCCCGATGGAATATTGGACTCATTCTTTCAACTAATTTTGGACACTTTTTGCCGATTGCTGCAGAGGACTTCCTTCAAATCCAACCATGTAGACAGCATCAGCAACTTTTGATAAATACCGGTCTTTGGTACGGTTTATTTCGTTTCATTTTGCTTTGCCGAAACATCCCTTGCGTCCTGCCCCTCCCCCCCATCGCTCACCTCATTAGTTTGGAAAGCGGAATATTTCAATAGAGTCCAGGGAGTTTTCTTTCGCTTAATTCATGTGGAAGCCACCCATTAAAGTGACAAACATGAATAATTGATGTTGATTGGCGTTTGCTGTTTCTATGACTACCAAATTGACATCTTTGAGCCCCGTTCAGTGTTCATTTTTTGACGAATTTTTCTTAAGGGGGAAGATATATTATCGTTTTCTTTTCTTGGAAACTTTTTATCCTCACCTTAGACGCCACTTGAAAACGGCTTAAAGAGTGAACAGCTGAAATGCTATGTTATGATAAAACATCTATGGATTAAAATATAAACTTACGAAAAAGGAAAAAAACAATTCAAGTAAGCCATTCCTGTTCAGAAGCATTAGACTGCGTGCCAAGTTATTATGCGTGTATATGTTTTCCCCTTCTTAATTCTCCTGCAATGGGAGAATTATGAAACAGAGTTTTTAAACAAATATTCAGATAACATTTTGTGCAATGTCATGTAAGTGAAATAATGAAGCTTATAAAGTAACAACATGCCACCTTTGAAACAGAAATTCAGATAAAATCATTTACTTTGAAATGTAAGACCTTTGGCAACCAATCATAGATATTACTTGATCATTCATTTAAAGATTTTTTGTAACAATTTATTTTTACCTTACCTCATTTTCTCATTTCTTTCAGCTGTAATAACTTCTGCGCTTGTTACAGTAGCTTGCCAAGACTCTACTGCGGTTAAAAACTGACATCAATCTGCATACACCCTCTTCTTGAAAATGCCCCAGAGATTTCCCGGTTAGATCTAGAGAAAATGATTGTCATCCCATCAGTTTACGATATCTGAAGCCCATTTTAGTGAGTTCGTTGGTCGTTGCATTTATACTATACAAAGGAGCGTTGTCTTGCATGAAGATAGGTTTTGTAAGTAGGCTGAGAGACTAGTTCACGAACAATGGCTGGAAATTGTCCTTCTTAATTGCCTGGGAAATCATTTTTCCCTACCTGGTACATAACCAGGTCCAACTAGCTCGTCTCTTACAATTCTAGTCCAAAAAGTAACTTTTTCGCCGCCTTGCTGACGCTTTAGTCGTCCAAGACATGGCTCTTCCTTTACAACCCAGCCTGCTCTCAATCTACCCGGTCCGTCATGAGTAGCTCAGCGCTTGTCAGTGAAAAGAATAAAATTGAAGGCAGTTTTCAAATACTTTCTAGCCCGTTCCTGACGTTTCACCTGATGTCTGGGTTATTTCAAGGGTTTTATTGCCTTTTCCAGGCTGCATGATGATATAATTCTTCTCGGCCAGCAATAAATCACTTTTACGACCCATGATATTATAATTTTGCACTCTTGAAATGCAAGGGTGAAACAAAAATATCTTCCGTTTATTTACTAGTGCACAAAGTGTCTTCATTTTTACTACATTGGCATTGATCGTTGTTACCGATATTTACGTTCAACTATTTTCTATTTTTTGGAACTTTTAAAGTTTTTTTTAATTATCGATTTCTGGTCTCTTGCTGATTGGTCAGAAACAAACAGGCAATCATCGTGATGGTCACTAGCTCGACCGTGATTCTGCAAACCACCGGATCCCAAGCTTCGATTGACTTTTGTACATTGCCAGTTTACACTAGAATATTTGTTCTGAACGCCAAAATCCAAGAGAAAACTAGAATTCGAACCACAGAACTGTGACAGAATGCTACCAAAATAAACAGATTTTTCATGAATTTCATAATCAAGCGAAACTTGGAGAGAAAAACAAGGAAGAGATTTTGAAAGACAATTTGCATAACGAATAACAAATTCTGTTGGGTAACAAGCTTGCAAAGTGGTGGAATTTTGTTGATGCAAATTTAGTTTATTCATTGGATTACGTTGAATGTTTGGAACGTTGAATGTTTGAAAGAATGTTTCATTTGAATGTACAATCAAAATAGGATGGCCCAAAAGTGAACTCACATTTGAAAAGATGAAAATATGTTTGATCAGAAATGAACGATTAAAAAAGGAAAGAATGGCTTCGATATCCTCATAGGTTTTCGGAATGTATTCCATCATGACTCATAGATTTTTCAAGTTAATCCAAGATATGCCTAAGATTTTTCGATAAAGATGTCAGTTATTATTGATCTCCTGTAAAGCATCACTTTTAGAATATATATATATATATATATATATATATATATATATATATATATATATATATATATATATATATATATATACATATATATATATATATATATATATATATATCAAATGTTTCAACGTATCAATTGAATGGTACTTGCAAAAAATATTTCGTTTTTATAATCTCAATCAAGACGATTTATATAATAATAATTTTGATAGATAAGTCATTATAACTTGGCCTAATGTTTCAATACAGTTAATTCTTTCTCAAGAAATGAAAAGACGGCAAAACTATATGTATATATTTATATATGTATATATATATATATATATATATATATATATATATATATATATATATATATATATATATATGTATATATATGTATATTTACATATATAAATATTTATACATATATATATATACATACACACACACACACATATATATATATATAGCAAAGATCTGCACGTTAATATTGCTGGCTGTTTTTAATAGGATCGATTCTCACTGTCGATGGTCTGATACCAAACTGATTTATCAATAAATAATAAAAAAAGAAAGCAACGGAGCAGGAGGCACGTCATATAACAAGTGTCAGCTGGTTAATCTCACTGACCCTTCTGTTGGCACCATCCAGTTTGTATCTCCCACCAAAGATCTGATACCAAACGGCCGTGTTGATAAATCACATGAAAAGGAGTATCACAACAAGGTGCATGTCATATAGCAATGATTTGCAAGCTAATCTTGATGGTGTTTGGTGGATCTCCCAAAATACATGGTTTGATACCAAATTATATTATACATTCTGTTCACCACATAGATTGGTGACCATCGGGAAATACCAAGTGCCATAAGCAGAACAAAGGTCTAGTAACAACGAGTGTTACCGACATTGCTCGTGTAAACCTAACTCTGGACAACCTCGATGAGTGATACATACATACATAAAAAGTAATTTTCCGTCTAATTTTCTGTCGTCAGTGTGTGCAAAAAATGTATGTTGTGCAATTTCTTCTCCCGTGGAAAAGTAGCCAGGTATTTTTGTAATCCATACATTCACTCAATGAAAACTCAATAAACGGTCTATAAAATTTGAAATCTTTTTGTGGTAACGGTAATTTCTTAGTGCACAGTTTGAAAAGAGCCCACGCTCACAGCTTAGTCGGAAAAATGATGTCATGTATCACCACTGGATCTTATACATCTTGGCACCGACTCTTCAACAGTTACCTCCCTTACGAAGTAGCTATTTGTCCTAAAAATTGTATACCTCGACATCTACTCGGATGATCTGAACCAAATTTGGCATTAATACCAAGTATCATGCAGGGATCATGAATATAACTTTTAGTTACCTCAGCTCGCCTATATAACTATATGTCAGCACCATATGATATCTTTGTTCCCAATGGATCCCCCCGCCAAATTCTGGAAGGGTGCACCATGGGGTGATTAGATTTCGGAGCAGATCAACTAATCGTTTCTTTTTTCATTGGGGGAGATTTTTCATTTCCCGTACAATTAGTATCGATACAATATCTCTGAAAGTTCTGAATGAATTCCAATGGCATTTTGGTGGAAAAGCAGGGCATGGGGTGAGGCAAAGATCAAATCAGGGGAAACTCTAGGGAACTTGTACAGTTACCTCCCTGTAGCATAACTATTAGTGAACTGATTTTCATTCCGTTTTAAGTGACAATAAGGGTTGTCCGGGGGTTGTCTTTCTAGTTTTTAATGCATTTAG
Source organism: Thysanoteuthis rhombus (assembly GCA_963457665.1). Lineage (NCBI taxonomy): Eukaryota > Metazoa > Mollusca > Cephalopoda > Oegopsida > Thysanoteuthidae > Thysanoteuthis > Thysanoteuthis major. Next base: position 61,708,501 of record OY735203.1, on the reverse strand, counting down.
AAAAAGTAGACTGATTCTGGGATCTATATTTTTCATTTCATCATATCAAAAATGATAATTGAGCAAAATTTCCATATCCTTCTGAGCTATTCCCACATTCAGCCGGATGGAAATATATTGTTATTACTTTTAAAAATCTTGGCACTAAATAAAAAGTTATCCGTATCTAGACGTTTGTAAACTATACAGTTGATTGTTCGACTGCCTGTCTACGCAATTGGTAGGATATCCTTTACTCTGGTTTGTGCTCAGAACCATCTTGATTTTTTTGTACCTCTTATGGTTATCCATAGCATTGTTCTTTCCATTGCTCTCTCTACGATTCTGATTTCAATGCTAGTGTGTTTTTTAGTTTCCATGTATCACATCCATTTATCATAAATGGTATTTGGCATTCACTGTCCAGTTTACATTTGAAGTATATTAGCGAGGGGCTTCTCAAATGCCTCTATCCGTACCAAATGGTTCCCCATCAATCGTTATACTTCGTTCCATTCTGCTTTCATTGTCTCCTCCTGACTTTATCACACAAGTCGGGTAAATGCATTTTTCAACCTATTTTAAACCCACATGGTAGACTAAACTTCTCTGAGGATAGAGAAAAATACCTCGAAACTCGAATTCTTTCATCTCTGCTATAAGTGGCGTCCAATTTTTTATCAAAGTTTTAAAATTCTAAATCTAAAAGCCTCACAGAATTCTGGAAAATTATAGAGACAACAGAATCGATTTTCACATGAAACTTCATGGGCTTAATTCTGCCTCTCTTCGTTTCACAGTTGTTCACTGCATTACAAGCATAATTAATTTCTCCTCATCTCGATTTGCGAGAGGAATAAAAGAAGACAAAACTTACAAGACGCAGATGATGTGAAGAATACGAAAAAAGAACAAAGCAAATACGGTTGTCGGCAATAATCATTTATGAAAAAGCCAGTAAGAATTTTCACAATATTTTATTGCACATGGTACATAAAAAAGCTAAATTGATTAATAATAAAAACATGCCTGGTCAGACACTCAAGAGAATCGGTCACGTGGGTAATGTCTCTTGACAGCATACTGTGTTTTAAGATTATCGATCAAAGTATTAGGGAAAGGAGGCGTCAAAAGATTAGTTACTTCTCTCACCTTTGTGTGGCACTGAACTAAAAAATCGAATTCTAAAAAATAAAAAAAAGTGTGAATACTGCCGGACACAAAATCCGTGACCGATTTGGCGTTAAACATTGCAAATTGAGCCCCTCATAAAATGTATTTTTTGAGGGGGGAGAGGCAGTTTCGAGAAAAGAAAAAAATCAAAATCTATAAAATGTAATCACGAATCACGCAGGACACAAACAGAGGGATCATTTCAGCATAAACTTACATCGGAAATAGAACACCCCGAACAATTATTTAAGGGTGGATGTTTTAAAAATAAAAGAAAACTGATCTTGTTGACAAAATAAGGAGTATATATTTATATTTTCAGTCCTGTAGCTCCATAAGTACAACCTGTAGGTGTGATGCATGCACACCTAGCCAGCCAGTCAAACAGACAGACCAAATTTAAATCTGGAGAAAACCATGCGGACAGCCTTGGAGACAGTTTTTGTTTTCCAATTCATTCAAATGAGACGATACTTGAAGAAAAATGAAAGAGAAAAAAAAGTTGAGGAGATATGAATAAAAACCTTTCACGAATGGAAACTGAAAGTTAAATGTTTCCCAGCAGCTATTGAACCCTCGGGAAAACCCTGCCGTTTTTCTGGCACGTGTGAAATACAGAATTTCTTGTCCAATGCACAAAGACGTCGATTCGAAACAACGTCTTCTATGATTTTTAGCAATAGGCCTTTTGAAAGTTTTTAGTCGTTTTGGAATTTCAACAGATTTTGAGTCACAAAATGTTTGAGGGATCAGACCCAGGCTTCATATTTTGAATTTTGTGAAAAAGAAAAAAAAAATTTCTGTACATTATATATTCTAAAAAATTAAGTGAAAAGCAGGCATTTGTAGGAATTACTGACTAGCTGAGTACCTGTTCCATGGGCGGGTTATTCGGCTAATATATATATATATATATATATATATATATATATATATATATATATATATATATATATATATATATATATATATATATATGTATATGTATATATATATATATGTGTGTGTGTGAAGTGATCTGAAAGAATGTAGGTGATAATGACGATTGGAAGGTGAAAATAAAAATTCTACAGATACGTTTCTCATTCCATTTTTATCATTATTCTATGACCGTATTTAAGATCCATTCCAACGGGGAACCAACCATCTTTTTCTAACTTTTTCTCTGTGAACCATCGAAATTTTTTCTCTGAAGAAGATGGCTGTCAAAATGCACTGAAATGAGCCTTCGGTGTGATGAAAAATAATGAGATGTAACACCTGCTTTCTCTTGAGTTTTTCTCTTCACCTTCTAATTGTCATTTTCTCTTAATCACCCCCCCACACATCCCAACCTGCATATATATATATATATATATATATATATATATATATATATATATATATATATATATATATATATATATATATATTGAACTGGAAGTATGGATCCACTTAATCATTAGAGTTACATTATCAATAGATCCCCCTCTAAAACATTTGAAATGCTTTTTTTCTCAACTTTTTAAAATTCTATGCTAATTCACACCTCTCAGAGGGTGGTTTTCTATCTGTTTTACACACCTTAGAGTTTTCATATATAATCATAAGATATTCATATGTGTGGAAAATGGGCTCCACTTTGTCATTATGGGGATATTGTGAAAACTTCTCAAAACTTATTTGCTTCTCCCCTCACCTATAATCATTTGAAGAGGCATGCTGAATTTGGTTGAGCTGCGCCCATATCTATTTTGTTTTCTTTTTTTCTTTTTCCTCTTGTTTTTTTTTCTTCTTCTGTTGACCGACCACTACATCGGTTCTGTTGAAAAGCAGTTTGTATTAAACAGGTTTGGTCTAAATACCAACAGTAACCTTCACGTGACCAATGTTTTTTTTTTTTTACAGCATGCCATGTGTAATTTAAAATTTGAAAAAAGGGTGATCAGTTAATGAGTTACTTTTGTTGGGCAGAGATAACTACCCTCGAAATGCTGTTGAGCACAAATTCAGCATAACTTCACTTTAACAGTCTATTAAAAACCAATTAAGGGGTAAATTTGAAAAATACCGCACAAAAAGTTTTGTTATAGACTAATTAAAGAGAAAATTCACAGCCCTCTAGCTCCATCGGAGTGGTTTGTGTGCATAAAACATACCTTCATACTTAGTCAACCAGTCAATCAGATTAGCTTAAAACTGGAAAAGCCATTTTGATAGTTTTGGGTTGATATTTTTAAATGGAGAAGATTACAGATCAAAATTATTAATCTATGCAAATTAGTTTACTTAATTGTATAATTGTCTTTAGGGTCCTAAAACTTATGATGAATTGGTCCTTGCAAAATAAATCAACAGACCTATAAGTGAATGAAACATTTTCAAAATGGGGCTGTTAACAATGAACAGTACGTCAAAGAGACGAATCTCATTTGGAGCTAGAATAAATGAAAAAAGAGTAAGTTCGTGAGTTTTTATTTATGAAGAAATAAGTTATATTTTTCATAGACTGAAGTTTCTCAACATTAATTTTCTCATACCGCACGATATCAGACGTGATTTTTCTTACACGACATTTTGTCTCAAGACTTTACGTCCAATCACGCTTAAAAACAACTTGAGTTGACGAAAGCTTCGTGTTCTTCAATGCCGATCAATTCACAATGAACCATTTTTGACGGGTATATGCAAGTATCAAAGATAATAGATATTGATGATACTTATTTTAATAATGATTGATCAAGATAATGATATTTCCATTATGTTGCACGGCAAATTTTACTTGGCTTGGAGCTAAATAGTAGAACCTTTCTCGCTTTTGGCCAGGAACAGTCGTATTTCGTCTACTGATAATATGCAGTGTTGATAAACCAAGCCAGGTCCTTGGATCTATTTCCTAGGCAAATTTTGGAAATCATTTTATCTAATTAGTTTGCTTTTATTCCCGAGAGCCCATCACGACGTAAACAGAGAAAATCATTTATCCTTTGAAATGGTTCGGATAGCACAACTAATGTACTTCCAGGCAAAACAAGGAAACACAGGAAGTATCTAATTTATCAAGATATGCTACAATCAATTTGTCAAGAAAATTGCTGAAAAGAAAGATTAATTTATCAAAATATTCAATCTGAGCTCACAGAGAAGCTCAACCAGATATAATGGATCTTCCTACGATAGAAGGCGCCTCATAGAAAGAACAGAGCATTATAGGAACAATTCTATTGAAAAAGATTGTACTCTCAAAAAACAAGAACAAAAAAGAAATGAATAGACATGGATAATTTGTTCGATTTTTCTCTTCATTTTCACACTTGATCATTTATCACAGTTATTAGAGATTATCCTTCTGCGTTTAATATTCTATTAGTTGGATTAAATACCTTATCACCAAGATAGTTGGAAGGGAAAAAGCAGACTTGATGCATTATGTGGTGATGTGTTTTGAGCTAGAAATAATAGCGTTTTTGAACAGATATTCTCCCCTCTTTGTGTTTCGTCCTCCGTTTTTCTGTCTGTCTCTGATTCGCTTTCCCTCTTTCTCTCACAATTTCGATCCGTCTCATATATGTATTACTTTATTTATACGTATATATTTTCGTTCATCAATATATATATATATATATATATATATATATATATATATATATATATATATCATTCATTTTTTATCTATATATATATATATCTTGTTGATATTGTATGAGATCTATATTATTCATTTATTTGCTAAAATATTGGAAACTGTCCATTTTCTGCCAATACCACACACACACACACACACACACACACAATATATATATATATATATATATATATATATATATATATATATATATTATTGTGTCATCCACAGACAGCTGTTTCGTTGTATAACAACTCATCAATTTGGCTATAGACAAATCCGTTATCCCATTGAAACCTTTTGCTTCAGACCGGAGGCTGGTGCAGTCCATGGCTCAAGAATAGTTTTTCCCATCTTCTTCCATGATGACCGTGATTGTGATATCCTTTTCCATGTCATATACGTGAACTTTCCCATCTTGTATCTAGCATTTTTTCTCCCAGTTTAGTGCACCGTGGACATACATCAGTTAGTCTTTTGCTCCATCTTATGTATATTCTTCCTATCAAGTGTCCGGCCCATCTCCATGTTTGTTGCTTGATTATCTGTGTATCATCCCCCACTCTGATCCACTGTAGAGTCCATGTTGATCTTTATTTTGATTTTCGATCTCTTTGTGTTATCCTTAGAATGGATTTTTCCATAACTCTGTCGGAAATTCCGCGTTGGTTTCCAGTTCCTTTTGTCAGTGTCCAGTCATTTCTTTTAATGAATAATTAGTTTACTTGCTCAAACCTACCCCTTACCCACACTGATTGTTGCATTTCAGATCAAGAGGGCACAAGCATGACAAAACCCCCAAAGACCCATTCAAAAGCACACAAAGATGATTGAAAAAGGGAAAAAACTATTCTAAATGGCCAGTAACGAGTCTTAATATCCATCCAATTGAGAATCTGCTTGAGGAAGCAGACATCCGGAATCATGTTTCCAATTCGTACTATACAGCCAGGGGATGCTGAAAACATTCAAGAGCATGGAAACAGCAAAGGAAGAGTGAAAAAAAACTACCAGCAAGAAAACTCGATGTCTCAAAGACATGTTTGGAGACAGTCGCTGTTGTAAGTGGGAGAATGTGGCCATTTATAAAGGAAAACCAATATTACCGTTCAGGTAATATTTTCGGTTTCTTCTTCCTAATTACAATATATAAGTTGAAAAATTATGATTTCTTTTAAACTACTTTGGACATCTCATTAGAATATGCTGCTGATGGAATTTGGTAGATTCCACTCTGTTCTGAAGATACCATACAGGTAATACAAATGGTTCAAAAGTGCCAATTATTTGCTTTTAATTATTTTTTTGGATTGTTGAGTTATCGATGTATACAGTGCACTTGATCGGGTATAGAGCATTTGTGAATATGTGTACATTGAGAATTCAGTTCTTCACGGTAACTGAGATTAATACCAGCGGTATAAATCGTCTACTCCTTTAAAGGTGGCCCCTATGTATATAGCGTTTGAAGTCACATGGAGTCAGGAGCCGATGGTATACGCAGAATGTTCCGGGTGAAAATGATCCAAGTATAATGTTGGTTTTTCCGTCCATTAATTGTTGTATAGCATGCGATTCTTATGTTTGTAATATTCAATTTGAATAAAGAAGATTTTATTAACAATGATTAAACGTCGATTTATTTCTCTCTCTGTATCTCTATCTATCCATATTTCTATATAAAATAAACAATACAAAAAACAATTACCACACATCAATTAGAATAAAAGACAACCTAGACTGCAAAGTGATTAACCTTAGTGAATATAAATCCACTCGATATACCTTTATACTCTCTAATTAGGCCCAAAATTCTGCCCCAACCGAACATTATAACAGGAATATCCTAAAAACGAAAATGGCGAATCTAACCATGGTAACGATATTTTAGATTGACTCATATACTCAAATAAATCTTCGACCCTTGAAAACATAGACCACTATCTAAATATTTGGACTATGGTTTTGAGAAAACATTGAAACCCATATCAACACTCACAATAATCAGCTCCAACCACATGATAACCTCACCAGTAAAGAACCAGCATTCCTTAACAAACTTGGAAATAATACAGCTTAATATTCGCTATATTAACTCTCGAATAAAAAATGTTATATACCTTCTCAAGTGTAATTGATGCAAATTGAAATACATTGGCGAGTTTGAATAGGAATCCAACGTTAAATCTAATAACTATCGGCACAAAATCAAATAAACCAATCATTCCAACCTATTCCGAATAGAACTACTCTCCTGCACCCCTGGCATAATTCCAGCACAGATGCAAGATGCACAATCATTGAGAAAATCTGAAAAATATCTCCAGACATGACAAAAATTTTAGAACGACATGAAGATATGTGGATATTCAAGCTTAAAAAATCCCTCCTCTAACGGTCTTAACACTAAACTAAACAACCCCACCCATACTGATTTCTGACACCATCAACCACTCACTCATAACAAATCCACATACACATCTGACCCCCTTCATGTATATTCAATATTGGGAACTTCTCACAGTCACACAAACCTCCACCCATGGAAGCCTTTTTTTTGATATTTCATTTGCATAACTCAAAGCTATCAGACATTTTAGAGCATCCACAATGATTATTAAGGATACAGAACATACATTTCCCTAAAGGTATCCCATTATACACAACTGTCCCCCTCAACCAACCATCTGGGTTATTACCAGAGATAGCTCTATCCCAACACACCAAACACTCACACGGTCTGATACTAAACTACTACCCAATTCCCCAATATCAATGATAACCAATGCTCCCTCTGAGAAGCACGAATGATAAAACACTATTATCCCGTTGCTGCTACTTTGAAAAGATATCTAAGCATACCAACAGAGATATCACCACATACTGTCCTGACTCACCATTATCACCCAAAAAGAATCATCACTTTGTGTTTGAGTTTTTCGCTTCCAAAACGAAACATCTGATGCTAATTTTTTTTTCTACTGAAACTTTTTTACCACTGAAATGTACACACATGCTATCGAATATGGGGACCCTGAAATATGTATAGCATATCAATTGACTTATTTATGAATTAATTAATTAACAAAATAAAGTCTCCATATACTTTCACTTTTGAGTCTGTCTCATCCCTTATTGACCAGATATATGTAGTCTAGAGAGCGTTACACCTTCAAACGGTAAATACGTCAAAATAAAAATTCAGAATTATTTTGTGCCACTACAGTCACTTATTTACGAATATTTGGAATGCAATTTATGTAATTATCTTCAGTATTCTCTTCCAATGTTCTACATACACTTTGATATTATGATACTGGGTGGTAATGATATATGTACCAGAAGCATTTATCTTTGGAGAAATACTATAGACGCCAATATGAGTTGAGATAATCCAAAAATGCAATAATTGATAAACATGTCTGATGAGTTAAAGCATATCAACCAAGTTGTCATAATTCGGGCCAGATCATTAAGATGTAGTCAATCGAATATTACACATTTGCTCCTAATTACTTCCGGGTACTCTCTGTCGATTTCTACCTTTGAAAGCTCTAACTGTGAGCAGCGTTTGTTCGAATCGACAGCTCTGTTCTCGGAGTAGAGAAATTGATTCAAATTCTACCGTGTATATAGAATCAATTTCTCTGAATGAGGACTACTTTTTGGAACGGTGAGTGGTTATTCCTTTTGCTAATTCAATAACCCCTTGATACTCATGTCATTGAAAATTATCCTCTTTTCATTTCTAGTCACAGTTTGTCCAAGAAATCTCACTCGGAAATTTACTTCAGCTGATATCCTGCATTAAATAAGGTAGGTTAAAACTCCATTTGTTCGCCCCTGTACAATAACATCTTTTTAAACTGCATGAGTCGTTTGTTACGTCACCATCACATTTTTTACTTCATAAAAATTAGAGAAAAGCATATTTGTTAGAAGAATTCAAAATGACCACATAACTTTAATGAATTGTTTTGCAAGAAGGTCTTCAACATGCCATATTTGTCTTGTATATTTTTTCATTTGAACCACTCACAAATAAAAACAAATAAAACGAAAAATATTCTATTCAATATATTACTTTGCTGACATGTATTTAATAACTGCCGCTCTGAAACTCACGACTTTTCATTCTTCAACGAATGCTAATATATTGCTGGTTTGAAATGTATTTCAGCTAATAATAAATCAAATATTACCTGTTCTTTTCCATCTCTTCAATATAAGAATCAATAAATAAAATAACGCCGATATTGGCACCAGAAATGCATGCTGATATGAAAGCTGTCAGAATACAATCAAAAGCGATCTTTCGGAATTATGTTTGTTCTGATAACAAAACCTATATTTTTAGAATTAGTACATGCCCGTCAAGAATGACAGGGTCATTTTAGTATGAATCGGCTCACAGGGGCATTTAGTTATATAAAATAATAGCTCAAATATTCTGATATTTATTTTGTAAAAGTCTTAACTCGACTTAAGTTGTTTTGAATGGTGATCAGACATAAATTCTTGAGACAAAACATGGAAGAAAAATCATTCTTTATAGCACGTGATATGAAAGAATCATGGGAAAAAAGCCTTTTCATTGAAAAATGATTTATTTTATTACCAAATAATTTCATACACTTTCACTTTAAAAAATATTTCTCTTACTTTCTAACGTCCAGCGATTCTGCTACGTATTCTATATTACTATGTTACAATAGCCCCATTTTTATTACAACCTTATGATTTTTTTTATCAACTGTGTTAATGTATTTCCCATAGACCAATCCATTATAACTTTCAGGTTATTACAAGAATTGGACAAAATATTCAAACAACCATACAGTTATATGCTATGTTATGGAAAGTATAAGACGTTGTTGCGTTACAAGTGGGCTGGGGGTTAAAAATTCTCTTTGGCAACACAACTGTCTTGATTACGTATCTTAGCGGGGAGGTGTGAAAACAGGATTGACCATGAAGTGCTGTGTGGTGTATTCAATCGTCATAGTGTGTTGCTAAGTTGTTGTGTCTGGGATTGAAGTGGTCATCCCTGGGTGTATCCATGTTGATGTGCGCGGTATTGGTGTGTTCTGTTGTAATGAATACTTTTTTCGAATCGACATCAAATTGGTTTATGAATAAAAGTCAAGACAGAATTTTTCATCGTGAGAATCACAGTTTTTTTTATTTACTCTCTGATACTAGCGCTCTAGGACTCGTGGATTTTTTTGGATGACCGATTATAGTGAACGCATACCAATCAAAGAGTTTTTACTATAAAGAATAATCTGAGAAACTGAAAACAGGATTTCATAGATACTGTATGTTGACAATGCCGTTTTTTCTTTCTTTTAGTCGCATATTACGCTAATGTGTCAGAGATTTTCGAAGTATTTGCTGACATGTCGTATCCTTTCATTGCAAGAATTGGCGCATCCAACAAGGTGTCTCATCCTGAACTCTCACACTGACTTGTGTTTATCTGTTTCCTATTTATACTAATATGGTAAGTTCCAACTATGTCATCCCTCATCCAGGATTTGCATAATCATAAAAAGTTTGCCAATGTGAAATTCTTTCATTTTATTTCATCCGAATTTCTTATATCATTTAGGTATTCTAAAATTCCAAAATCACTTGTTATGGGTTACTGATATTTGCCTTAGTTGATTTATGTCACCTCAGATTTTAAAATCTATTATTAGTTTAGAAGACAAAAGAACATTCCATATTATTCGTTTGGGTCCCATACTTTAACTTCAGCTTGTTTATTATTTCAAGTATCTTTTTCTTAAGAAATGTCATTTCTTCTATTCAAATCATCCAGAATTTCTCTAAATATTTAGCAATATTTGTTCAAAATTCCACTTCCTAGTTCGACAGTCATCATCACCATCATCATCATCAGTCTTTTAGCGTCCGTCGTTGGACATAGACCTTCCCCTGTATTTGCCACACTTCTCTATCATGGGCGACACGGAGCCAGTACTTCCTGAACTTGTCTAGCTCGTCTCTCCATCTAACATTTTGCCGGCCTCGGTTGCGAATGTGGTCTCGGGGAATCCATGTTGTGAGTCGTGATGTCCATCGATTGTCTGCCATTCTTGCAACATGGCCAGCCCATCGCCATTTGAGATTTTTTATGGATTCTATGATGTCTCTAACTCTTGTCTTTTCCCAGATGTACTGTGCTGTTATGTGGTCTCTCCATGTGAGGCCCAGCATTATTCTTTCATGTGCACGTTGCATGGTTCTCAGCTTACGGGTCTGTCTCTTGGTTAAGTTCAATGTTTCAGCTCCATAAGTGACTATTGGGAGAATGCACTGGTTATACACCCTTCTCTTTCGGCTCTTTTTTCCCCTCATATATCTGCCTCTCACTCTATCTATCTATCTATCTATCTATCTATCAGTTGATCGATCAATCTTTTGATCCAACGATCTATCTATCTATCGATTGACCGAACGATCTATCTTTCCAACCTATTGATCTATTTACTTAACTTTTCAATTCATTTAATTATATTAATTTTTAGATATTAATTTATCTACCTTTCTATTCATTCATTTGTTTGTCCCCATCCCGATCAAGGTCATTACGGTTCATATACAATTGAACCAATTTGCATGTGCAGCTTTTATATAAATAGGTGACTTCTATCTTTTTACAACAATTGCTAAACAAATGTAATTCTTATTCTAATTTGAAGATCTTACTCACGTAGTTGATACGAGTCAAGTCGGTTCCTCTAAGATTGATAAATCTTGACTTTTCGGTCCGATTAAGTCACAAAGTTAATATTCTTATCCACAATTGTTGAATTAATCTCGCTCAAACACTATATTTTCAATTAATTTTATTTTATCATTTTCTTGATCCCCCTTATATTTGATTAAAACACTCGTAGACACATTATCTTTCCACATCCCTTTAATTTAATTCAATCATCAGAAGAATGGATAGTAAAAGTTGTGATAAAAAGTTCCTGATAGAAGAAAGGGTCAAGAAATAGGAAAAATACAAAAATATATGTTTATTACGACATATAGTTTATGTAAATTTAGACGTACGTAATCAAAGAATTGTTTGAATCACTACGAGTAGGTGTTAAAAATGAACATCGCAGACATCAAAGGTGGAGAAGTGCTCCATCCTTTATATATATATATATATATATATATATATATATATATATATATATATATATATATTATTGTGTCATCCACAAACAGCTGTTTCGTTGTATTACAACTCTTCAGTGTGGCTATAGACTTTCCATTATCCCATCCAGTACCACGAGGCAGAATTAAAACCTTCCCTTCAGACCCAGATGCTGATATCTCACCTCTTAGCTACGGAACTGGGCGGTCAGTACGGCTGAATTTTAGCGATATATTTATTATGTTAAATTCCCCGTCCTCCAGAGTGCTCTATGTGGCATAACAGCTTTTTCAACAGATATCATAATCGGCATCAGTATTCTACTAGACCCGATCTGAATCGTCTTCGTTCTTATTTTGGGGAAAAAAGTTGTTTTTTTTTATCTTTTGTGGCGTTATGTTGACGGGTTTAATAATGACATATAGATTTAAGATGTTTTTACTCTATTTCAATGTTTTATTTTTCTTTGGATAATACGAGCGATGTGATGAATACAATTTAGTTTCACCATATTAATTCTTCAGTAAAAATCTTTTTAAGGTGACTTCAATTTATGACAGATCAGTTGTTCAATTATTGAGAGTTATGATTTGATTCTTTCAAACTAGTCCCCCTACTTTAGTTGTCTTTATCGCAACGTATTGGCGGCTTCACTTTCTGGTGTCCTTTCTGAGCGAATCACTGGGTCATGGTGTTGAAACTATGATATATTTGTTCATTCGGATCAGTATTCTTGTCTCTGTTGTCTACCAGAACGTTTTGGCCGCTCTATTCTCCCTCGAATGTCTGTTGCATTGGATAACTTTCTGGGAAATGCTAAACAAAATCTTTGTTTGATTCTGGAGCGCAGTTGACATTCATTCTTCATTCTGCTTCAGAAATTGTAGAACTCGTCATTGTTGAAAATTCCTTCCTAATCGAACTTAATCAAACAAAAAATCTACTCAACACAATCCTCCACAGTAATTTCCCAAATGTCTGTCCGTCTGTCTCTACATGACATAATAACTGAGTAACTGTGCAACATAACCGATAGAATTTTTTTTTACACCAAAATATCCCCCAAAAGTTTTTTTTCAAATATTTGAGAACTTTTCAAAGTTTTTCAAGGATCAGTAGATACTTTTGATGTGTGTATGATGCTAAAATACACCCTTACTTTGTGTTTGTCACAACTACTCGCTTGTTATCAAGCCCTCGCTACAAAAAGTTATGGGAAAGTAAAAAAAAGTAATGCAATATTCTGTCTATCCAACATTACTTTTTGAAAGCTTACACTTGGTACGAATAGATTGCAACCTTTCTTTCACGATAAATTGAAGTTAAATGTCGCCATACATCTATTTATAATCAGTAAGTAAACTAAACCATTGCTTGTTCGAATTGCTCATTCTGCTTGTTTAATCGCACATCTAGCTGAAAACCCAACCGTAAGGTGGACTCTCAGCTAATAACCATTATTCATAATCTCTTTGCCAACATTATTGAAAACAATCGAAATCAGTCACCAAAACGGTCAACATAGATTTCTTCAGTTTTCAAGTTGGTCTGGCTGGCAGTCTTTCGGCCACGCATACATGCTACACCAATTGAGCCAAGACAGCTGAATAGTCGAACATTTGTACCTTCTTACGTCTGAGAATTAGGTTCTTGCTCTTTTAAAAAATTATTTTCACATCCAAATAGGTTTTCTATCAAGGTGGGGGTCAATGTAAGTTTATGTTAGATCATACCTTTAATTCAAGCTCTTTTTATCAAAATTTGAACATTTCCAGTGATCACTTCCCAATGGAAGGCAAGAGGAGCTGCTTATTCATTGATCACCCCTATTCCGATTTTTTTTGTCCGAATCGATCACCCTAACACGAAAAGAAGTTTGTTTTGTGCCGGTTTCTATTGAGTGACTAACCAGATCTGTTATTTGAATGATTCGCGTTGATCTGCTCTACGTCGGAACACACTGAAAAAAAAAACGAACAAAGGTAGAGATAGATAGATACATAGATAGATAGATAGATAGATAGATAGAGAGAGAGAGAGAGAGAGAGAGAGAGAGAGAGAGATAGAGAAAGAGAGAGAAAGAAAGAGGGAAGGAGACGAATGCTATTGTGCAATTGTGGAACTGATAGTAGCTTTTTATAATGCTTTCAATCTATCTCATTTCATTTCAAACCATCTAAAAGTAATCTAATCGACTATTGGGCACCTGAGACCCGGATATTTTGTGTGGTATCCTATTGACGAAGTATCTCATCAGCCGCTCCAGGACAATCATTTCTTTCACTGTCTTCATTACTGCAAACGCATTGTCTTAAATCACTATCTAATTCGTGAGCTAAAGTAATAAGACTTGGGGCCAAGGAATTTCTCGCAAGATATATCATCAGTCGCTAAAGGACAATCCTTTCTTTCGCTGCCTTCATCGTAACGAACGAATTGGCTCAAATCACTGTCCAATTCTGAGCGAAAGTAATGAGACTCAGGACAAAGAAACTTCCCTAGAGATATACAGAGAGTGCAAAATGTATCTCATACATTGTAAAAATGTCATTTGATATACTTACAGAACTTCAAAATTGATAGAATTTGGACAAAAAGTTGTTATAAGTGCAGCAAATACAAAAATCTAAACAAATCCAACTTAGAAAAGTTATGGATAAAAATCTAGAACTTTTGGTCCAAATGCTATCAATTTTGAAGCTGTATGAGTATGTTAAAATAAAAATTTTGAAATGTTCCAGATGCTTATTGCATACACTGTACCATCAACCGTTACAGACGATTAATTATTTTCACTTCTTCCATCGGCATCTACGAATAGAGAAACAAAGTGCTGACGTCGACAACATAGACCTCATACTCAACTGAAATATTTCGCAGTGTTGCTCTTGCAGACAGTAAATTACGCTTGTTTCTGTCTTTGATGATTTTTTTCATTATTTCGACTGTAATTCTACACAGTTTATACTGAATGGGAAGATTTGATAAATTTCTGTCATTGTATCGATAATTCATTCTTTTTTTTCCCGCCGAACCATACAGCTGTTATGATTCGGTGTTGATTGCAGAATGAGAGGAGTTTAGAACGCAAAAAATTGAATAAGGCAGTTGACAAAGACTGTATGTTCCTTTGTTAAATCACAGAATTAAAAATTTGTAGACAATCTGGACTAAGATTCGGTTTAGCAAGCGAAAGTATTTTTATAAAAATGAATAGCTTTTTTTTTTTTACCATGAACAAAATAAATAGAAAATATTATTTAATGTATCAAAAGTATCATTCCATAACTACGATTATAGAATTTAAAATATCACTTTGAACCCCCCCCCCCCCAAAAAAAACTTATTTCATTACGGTAGAGATTGCATAGTCTTGAAGATTACTAGTTAAATTTAACATTTTCCTTATCTCTTTTCGAAATGAAAATCGAAGAAAGGTCAGTAGTTTGTCGTAGGTTGGGATGATATAGATCAGGAAGTTAGGTTGTTTGATATTGAAGGTTAAATTATGTGATACTAATCCGTGTTTGTTTAACATTGAATAAAACCATAGACTGGTAATGTACATTGGAAGGCACAAGGGAGAGAATGAGAAGATAGCACCATAGGATGAGAGAAAATCAGAGGCGTGAGATAATGGATTGTCTCAGTGGACAATACTTTTTGAATTCTCACAGATATACCTAGTTTTCTTTTTATTAAGTTTTCACTAGTATTTTTTCATCCTTTTTTTGAAATTGTAACAATTCAGTAAAACCAACACATCCTCCTCTGAGTCACTTATGAAGTAGATACA
Source organism: Thysanoteuthis rhombus (assembly GCA_963457665.1). Taxonomy (NCBI): domain Eukaryota; kingdom Metazoa; phylum Mollusca; class Cephalopoda; order Oegopsida; family Thysanoteuthidae; genus Thysanoteuthis; species Thysanoteuthis major. Next base: position 61,692,790 of record OY735203.1, on the reverse strand, counting down.
TTGAATCTAAGCAAGGGATTGAAATCCATGCAACGTGCAGATGAGAATGATTTTCACGCACCCTATTTTTTCTGGCGTTTTCGGCAAAGATTAAAGTGTAGTATCTGTTCCCCAGCAGTGACTGGGGAGCTGGTACTGACTCTAGCCCGTCGAATAGACTGGAGATAGTGTGTGGGCTGGCATCGAAGACCGAGTGCGCCGGTGCAAGCGTTAGCCCATGAGGTTTCACTGAGGCTGCATTTGCTAAGCGCATTGGGGAGCCTTTGGACTCATCCTTAGGCTCTCCCTTATTACTCGGCCCAGCTGCGGGGTCTCTGTTTCTCCAGAGCAGCACTGCTCCATTGCACTTAAAGGAGCAGGTCCCCTGGTGGACACTTTCGTGGTGGACGTTGTCTAGCCATTACAATGAGCTTTTCAACGGTAGCTGCGTCGGCTTGAGCCATTTTTGGAAGGGTTGCTTCTATTTCTTCCCACGTTAAGCCCGACCTTGTGTCACATATTGCTGTGGTGGGACAGTGATTAAACAGAATGCAACGTGCACATGAAAGAATGATGCTGACTTGCCCCATTTTTTCTGGCGTTTTCGGCATGGATTGAAGTGTAGTATCTGTTCCCCAGCAGTGACCGGGGTGCTGGTACTGACACTAGCCTGTCGAATGGGCCGGAGAAGGTGTGTGCCAAAGATTAAGTGCACCGGTGGGATGCATCAGCCAATGAGGTTTTACTGAGGCTGCACATTTCTATTACTTGTCCCAACTGCGGGGAATACGACACCCCAGGGCTGCACTGTTCCATTGCACTTAACGGAACGGGTTGGGGTTGTGCCTGACGCTTTTGTGACGGCGGTTGCTTTGGTTGCTTGGCAACCCAAGTCACGTCGGCTGAAACTATTTTTCCCCATGTAAAGCCCTGACATTTTGGTTTGGTGGGAAAATAGATAAAGACGTGCTTAACCTCACATGAAGAGACCACAAGACAGCACAATACATCCGGGAAAAGATAGGAATCAGGATCATCATAGAATTTATTGATAAACTCAACTCGCAATGGACTGGCCCTGTCGCAAGAATGGCAGACAATTGATGGACATCACAACTCATGACATGGATCCCAGGAGATCATATGCACAACCGACGCCGGCAGAGTATTAGATGGGGAGACGAACTAGACTAATTCAAAAAGTACCTGCCCAGCGACACCTATGATGGAGAAGTGATCCCGGGGAAATTCTATGTCCAACGACGGTCGTTGAGAACCTAATGATGATGATGATGATGATGATGATTCAGATTCAGATTCAGGCCGTTTGTCCACAGTGAGTAAAGAGCGCAGGATGGTTCACCAATTGCTGTAGACCGACAACCAGAGAAGAAGTGATGAAAAGCAATTGAAACAAAATCACGCAATAGAAACTGCCCTGTGATAAAAATGTTTGGCAGCATGCCTTGTTGGGGGTGATCAATCAGAAAATTATGAAAAAAGGGTGATTGATGAATAATTTATACCTGTCACATTTAAATCACTGAAACGTCGGAATTAAAAAAAAACAAAAACAAAAAAAACAACAAAATTAACCAAAACAAGTACAAATTTAGTTAGACACAAGCTAGAGATAAACTTACGTCGTAAATTGAACCCCCTCCTACTACGAATATATTTTTAGGGGGGGGGAATTTAAAAATGTTTTTACTATACATACTAAAGAGTTAATTTTCTGCTCTGTAGTTTCATTGGTGCACTCTGTTCACGTTTTACATAAATACTTAGCTGAACTGGATATCTTGAAAAACTGAAAGAAACTATGTTGATAATTTAAGTGACGAATGATAATTTTGGTTGACAATTTCTAAAAATTCAGGAGGAAAGAAAATGCTAATCAAAAATCTGTTGTAATGACTTTGATATTCATATGGTCGTAGATGTTTATTAGTCCGTCAAATGAATGTTCATGCTTTTTTTTGTGTGTGTGTAACAATAGAGTATGGTCCCAATACGACGAATGCACGCCTTGGGTTAGAGAGCTCTATGCAATCCAATTTCAGATAACTCCAAACAGTTTATTTTTGTTCGTACTATCTGGACACACATAAAACTTCTTTTTATCAGTGTTAATTAACGACGAAAATAAATATACAGCGGGTGATCAAAAGATAATGAAACACCAAGAACATTTAATTATTTCATGAGATATTAGAAACTGCCAACCAAGACTGTCGCCAAAACTGTCAACAAAGGTATCCTCAGTTTTCAATCGGCTTTGGCTGGCTATGAATGTACTACGCGTACCAATTGGAAATTCCAACATTCACACCTTATTGTATCTAGAAAATGACTTCTTTTAACAATACACCTGCTTTAAATAGGTTTTTAGTGGGGGTTCAGTTTTCAACGTATGAGTATACTGAATTGATCATTTAGCATATAGCAGCATTCGTCTTTTGGTTTTGAAATTTCAGACATTTTTAGTGGTCGTTGTCCGACAAAATGAGAGAGAAGTGATTATTTTGGCTGATCACCCCTTTTTAGTTTTTTTGATTGATCACCCAAACGCTGCCAAAAAACGCTAGTCACAAGGCAGTTTCTGTTGGGTGACTAACCAGATGTATCTTTTGTTATCAATGTGTCAGAGAAATGTTAATTTTGGACCGAGAAACAAATGTTTGTTCTCACCAAACAAAATTCTTTTATAAAGGCGAGACCATATTTTGCAATTCTGATTCCATTCAAATCAAAGATTTTGCGAAGAATACCGTTAATTGGATTCAATTAAGATTGCAATTTGTTGACATAAGGAAGACGTTTCTAAGTTTCTTGTTTCGCTGATAGGAATTTATTTTCAGATGTTTTTCTAATCAAGAAACAAAAGAACGACGATATTGAAAATTATCAGTTTCTTTTTTTTTCATATCACTTTTTTCCTTTGTTTCGCAGAGGAGTTTCTAGACATAAGAGAATTAAAATAAACAACTTATCATGGTCGCCATCATCAGAAAGCTTCCACCAGCCCATCGTCACGAATATTTTCACCACGTTATTGATATTATTGTCCTTGCAAACTCTTCCACCATACAATCGATATTATTGTCATCACGAACGCACCTACCTCTGTATCATCATCCCACCAACCAATGGACGTTATCTCTATCACGATCAGCGGAGAACCCATTGACATAATAATCACTATGAATGCTTCCGTGATTCTGAGGACGTTTCCATTGACAATTCCTTTTGTCCCATCTGCAATCGAGACTAAGCAGTCATAAGTATAAGCACTATGATCCTTCTAACCAGGTATTTATAAAAATCATTTATTGCACGCATAAATCATTTTGAATGCATTTCTTTAGTAAAAAATCACTATGTTTTTTCTGTGGTAAAATATTACATTACATTTCTATAACAAACACTAATACAAATTAATAATAATACAGAACTAGTTAGTCACCCAATGGCAGCCATCACTTTACCAATGTCTTTTGGCAGCGTACTGTGTTGGCAATGATGAAATCAAAGATGAAAAGAGGATGATTAATGAAAAAATAGTTTCTGTTGCATTTTGATAAGCTCTGATCAGGAAGAAAGCTCGAACTAAGAAACAAGCATGAATTCAGCAGGATACAAAATAGAAGACTCATTCAGCATGAACTTGGATTGTAAATTTAGCACTCGATTTTTTCTTTCCTTCAGGGGAACAATATTTTTTATAGACATAATGATAAAGGAATGTCTATCACTATTCACTAGTTCCATTAGAACATGCGATAACGTTGAAAGTTGAAAACTGAGGAGATTTATGCTGACTGATTTGCTGACAGTTTTGGTTTGCAGAATCTAATGAAATATCTCTGTTCAGCTGGAAATTCTTAAATTATTTTCTGGCCATTTATATATATATATATATATATATATATATATATATATATATATATAATCAGATTGGACAGTATCTGGATAATGATGTCTGACAGGATGATATTAATTAGAATGTGGGAAGACAAATTGTTTGAAAAATCCACAAAACTACTGACATGCTCTGCTGGTTACAGCTTCATCAAAATGATATGAAATACATAGAAAAAACATGAGAAAGTAACCTGCAAAATATGTCAATAAATTTTTTTTGAGCAATTAGTCTTATGATGACACACACACACACACACACAGATATATATATATATATATATATATATATGTGTGTGTGTGTGTGTGTGTGTATTTGAGAGAGAGCTAAGAAGCCAGCTGATAAGTCGGACGCCTGAATGATTTTCTATTCTTAATTCTTTGCTTGTTCATTTACTGTCCATATCTGCTCGTTATATATATATATTTATAGATGCTTCATTACTCTATTTGAAAGGGCATCCAATTTTCACACGGTGGCTACACTACAATAAACAATTAAAGAATTTGCCTGCTGCAGGAACTGAACCTGCATCTAACAAGGAACTCTCGTTACACCACATTGTTCCAACCATCTGAGCTAACCAGTTAGCTGGTGAGACAGATGCCCGAATAACTGTTTCGTCTCATTCAATATCTGTCCCTATATACAAAGGTGCTCATGTGAGTCGGCATTACAGCAAAATACCAACATCGTATAATGTGTGGGCATTCCTGGAAGAAAAAACAGCAATTACAAAATCAACTTGCTGAGAAATATTTGGATAAACGTACAAATTCTTCCAAACCCCTGCATTAAATCGATTTCTGGAATTGATGGTGATATCGAACGAAAATGTCTGATCCCGGATTTTCTTTAATATCTCTCGATTTGGAATCAATTATTGAGCAAAAATAACGCTTAATTTTCCTCGGCAGAATAACAATAAAACGATAGAAGAGGGACGTTTGTTTTTACAAATGAAAAATGATTGATCATCCCTTCATCATATGCCAATCGACAAACATCCGTTTGTTTCTCCAATAATCCACGTGTTATTGTTTTGCAAAAGATGGTATGGTAGGATTAAATAATTGTCAATTTCCTGTCGCTGCCAGATGTTGGTTTTCAAGCTCAGATAAATACAGGATGTTTATGCTGAGTTTCAAGGCTGATAGGGTTTTCCCCTTCACCTTGCATGACGACCATATCCCTTCTATTTCTCCCTATCAAGAGATTGATTGGAGATCACTTGATGTAGACAGAAACAACATGTGAAGCATTTTGCCAAAGCGTGCTCTGAACAATGAAAACATCATACCAGCTTTGACGTAGGGTAGCAATACGTGAAAATTTACAGAAGAAACTCGGAAACAAACGCTGAAATCGCCCACAAAGCAATGAAAAGATTAATGCAAAGGATAAGTCTATGAGATTTAGTGCAGTAGCCAAAAGGATGCCAAAAGAACCTACCCATCCTGACAGAGAACAAGATAAAATGATCTCAATTGAAAAGGATGGGTGTTTATTATTGGGATATTATGTTTGTACTTATCCATAAGGTGTACAAATGTGGATGTTTACCCCTCTTTTCTGGATGAGTCGTGGATTGCTTCAGAATTGTATTGTGACATTTGTCCTGTTTTATCCCACAATAGAGTTTGTATTTCACTGTTTTGCTTGAATTTCTATCATAGGACAAACCAAACAAGACACTATGAGGATTATATCATGGTATTTATAATTTAGGACAACATTTTAATCCTTTACGGACCATTTTCAATCATTTTATGATATTATCCCAGAGAAAGGGTCTATTTTCCTCTGTAATGTACTCATTTCAGCAAAATATTGATAATACTGATATATTGATAAATACTCAGCTGTACAGGTCCTTGGGAGTTTTTTTCATAATAAAACATCGGGTAACAAAGAGGAATATCCATAAAAACGTTGGTTTGGGATGATTAAGGTTAATAAGTTATTTTTCCGCATTGTTTCGTATCAGAAGACTAATGAGGTTCACATTAACGTAATCACCTCCTACAACAGTTTTAAATTAATCATATTTTAACCAAATATACAACAGTAACTTTTCCGCAAAAGTCTGTACTTACGCTCAACTATCACTGATATCATTGCTTCACCGCAGTCTTTCAAATCCAATGAACAAGATGGCACATTCGGAGGTTTTCACAGTTGGAGAGAGTAATACATTTGTATCCTGCTAAAATACCTACACAATGGAAGCTTTGTTTACGGTAATCATTCTCACATAACAAATGAGTGAAGCCTCTAACTACGATGGGTGTTGATTCTTAGACAAAGTCTTGTCACGTGAAAGAGTCATCTACAACTAGTTAGGTCATCCAATACCGGATTAGAAATGTAAGTGTGACACCAAATCTATGACTGATATGAGGCCCTGTAAGCATGCTGCATGAAGACATCCTCAGTAAGAGGCAACTGCTTGGTAGGGGTCATATGTGGTGATTTCGTATAAATGTCGTAACCTGTCTAATGTCTTACATCTTTTGCCAATAAAATCCTTGTACAAATGTCTTGGATGATTCCAATTAATGATCAACTGTGTCAAACACAAGGACAAAACCTTTAAATTCAGTTGGGTTCCTGATTGTTGCACTCTCCCTATTCCAAACAGAGAGTCGGTCGTGTCTCAACCAGTCAAAGCATTTTCCCATGGCTAAGACCGAAAAAACAAACACTTCAACCAAATTGTAATGCTATGGTATAAGCGGGTATTTATCGCTCTCTAGTAGAAAACTTGACCTGCTTGCACGTAAACCTCTGTGGTCAGCATCTCTAGGTCATGGTAGTGAAAAAGGATGACCAGTACATCTGTCTCCTCCTGACGTCTAACAGAAGAAAAACTAAACCTAAATAAACGCATGGCACTCTTGGTGACACTATCTAACGCTGATTGGGCTGCGCATCGACGAACGACGCCCAGCTCTCCTTCTCGAGAGGGTAGATCGATATGTACGTTGGCAGTACATCAATGCCGTAAGTCAGGATGTTTGTTCGCTCATACTCTAAACCATCTTCTTCCTGGCAAGTGAAACACTAATTGATATCCCTCAGACCATCAGCAGATACCTTAACAACCCTCTGACCATCCTTGAACCGTCGTGTAATTATATGCAACTTCCTGCTTGGGACGAGGTCATAAGTATTTTCCAGCACACATGTGCTAGCATATTCTGCTAAATGTGGTTTCCTCCTCTCAAAAATTACCTGGAGTGTAGCACAGTCCTGTTCCTTATGGTCTGAGTTTGTTCAGTAGGCATGTCTGTAACTAAGGCTCCGCAGTATTGACGCTCAACAGACTTGAATGCTGGAACTCAGTCATACCTGTCAAACTCTTGTATGAGCATTCTTGCTCGGTAGATATTCTCTGGTGATAATCTCTGGCAGGTCATTGAAGGTTTTGATGTTATCCTTATTCAGGGCTTGAACCATCGCCTTCCAATCAACTATGTTTGCCGAGATTGCATTGTCATCGCCATATGGTAGCCCCAGAATCTCAGTGGTCAGTGGTTTTAGTTTCTTGGCCAGATCTGTTTAGTTGGTCTTCCTCGTAGCACTATCATCGTAGACCCGAGATGGAAGGGTGCATGTTAGCTCATATGAAAGCACCATCTCCAAATTGACATCCCCGTCCTTTCTCCTGACTGGAGAGCACTTCTGCATTTATAGTGGTCTTTCCCTCCTCTTCATACCTGAAAAAGTGAGGACTGCTATATTTTGGTAGCAACCCCATAACGCTGTTTCTTGAAAAAAAATCTTTTATTTTCTGTTGACAAACTTTTTATATGCAGTTGGTCCCCTAACCAGAAGTGAACGAAGTGATCCTCCAATATAAGCTGAAGCCACTTGGGAACCGATGATACTCTGTATTCTGGAAATTCTGTTAGGAATACAGCACTCTTGTGGATGAGGAATTTCTGTGTAAATGGATATATCGCTTAAATTCTGCCTTACTGACGGTCCAGTTCCGTAGTCCAGAGGGTCTGATTTGAAGGTTTCAATTCTGTCTTGCAGTACTGGATGGTATATGGAAAGTTTATAGCCACATTGAAGAGATGTAATACATCGAATCAGCTATCTGTGGATGACACAATAATTAATGCTCCTCTATTCAGGGTTGAGCACTCTTTAAGTGAGGTAACTCATCCATTGTACACTTAGGCAATACTCTTCCATTGGAATAGAGCACTCTTGGGGATGAGGAATTTCTGTGTAAATGGATATATCGCTTAAATTCTACCTTACTAACTGTCCATCAGGGTCTGATGTGAATGTTTCAATTCTACCTGGCGGTACTGGATGGTACATGGAAAGTCTATAGTCAAACTGAAGAGACGTAATCCATCGAAGCGGCTGTCTGTGGATGACACAATAACAATATATATATATATATATATATATATATATATATATATATATATATATGTATCATTGGTTTTGAAACTGTAGTCCAAAGAGCTTTCAGGTCCATCGGATAACGGTTTTGGCTCATCAGTTTTAAATTAAAATTATCACGATGAATCAAAAATAAAACAACAGAGCTTGACTATACCGGCGAAGTACATTACAGCAGATCCATAGCGCTTCGGACACATCACGACTGTTGACAACGACGGTTCAACTGTTTGATGGGTACTACTGGGCAAGTCGACTTACCAAAGATCCGTCCTGTGTAATGGTTCCCGTTTCAGGACATTCGGCGCAACGTTCGTGACCGTGCGTTGAGTGAACGACAAACCTCTGGTTGTTGTTCTGGCAAACCAAAATCATAAAATTAATCATCTAGTGATTGCATGGGTGCAAGCAATTGTTGCTTTCTCTCGTTTTTCTTTATCCATTCCGTGTCGGAAACACCCATCCGCCTGATTTTATGATTGCAAATACATTTTGTCTTAACATAATATAGTGTCAGTCGAGTTCTATTGTTTTCCTATGTTTCTCACGCAATGAAAGTTCTGTTGAAAATCGGCAGCATTTTTTATATTTTTATCAGTTGGTCATATGTGATTTCCATTTGTATTCTTGATTAGTGTAAAACACCAATACACAAGATGAGTGTGTATTATGCAGTTTACACAAAATATAGATGTTCAAGTACTTTTTTTGATGATGCTAAGTCTATATGCATCCTTTGATGCTTTGAAGCCAGCATGAGTCACCTTGACTCAAGATGGAAACAATACGTGATTAGATCGATTGAATTTTTTTCAATTGAGATTGAAAGAATTACGAGCGAATCAGACATTTATAATGAAAAGCACGACTAGTAACAATAACGAGCAGTTCTCTCTTGATAAGGAAATTGCCAAACAATAGTCGGGAATTTAATTCGACCTGCTGCAAAGATAATAGATGAATAATAAGAGGTGAAGCCGTGAAAAGACTCGTATTTAATTTCGTTATCAGTCGCAACAATTAGAGATTGAATCGGAGAGATATCCGACAATATTGCAAACCTAATGATTGAGCACGTGACAGAGTTTTTCATTACAGTTTAATGGGATGACAGATACTTCCAATAAAGCTAATTTACTTGCTTTCATTCAATACAAATATGAATGAAAAAGTTCAGAAATTATTTAAAAAAAATTTAAAGAATAAAAAAAATAAAAATAAATTCTCAAGAAGAGCCGGAAAATTCTCTCCCCAAAGTTAAGTACGATTTTGAAAAAAGTTCAAATTGGCAGGAAAATTAAAGAAAATTGCGAAAAACTGGCTGGAATATTTCTGAGAATATCAGAAAATCATCGAGAAATCTTGAAAACTACCGAAAACGGCCGAATATTGTCGAAGGTTATAACACTTGAAAATACTAGAAAGTTCATTGAAAATTGACCAAGATCACTAAAATTTCACAGAAATTACCAAGAATTGTCAGATACTACCAACAATTACTCAAATTGTCTAGAATTTCGTACAAGTGCCAGAAATTAGAGTTAATTGCTGGAAATTGTAGAGATTTTCCTGATATTGCTTGGAATTGCCGAAAATCACGGGGAATAGTCAAGATTCATCAAAAATCGTTGAAATTACAGAGAATTGACCTAAATTGCTAAAAAACCCTCAAAGAATAGCCTAGAAACTAGTCGAAAGTTGCCAAAAATAACTGACAATAACGTAGAAATTTTCGTCAAGAATTTTGACAAAATATTAGACCAAGTTCTTTAGGCGGGAAAAATCAGGGTTAGCATTTCCAAATAGGTATACACGTAGGTATTCATAAATGCGATTATAAACGGAGATCTACAGGGGAATTCAGCAAGGTTAGGCATCTATTACCATACTATTAGGAAAATAGATACATTGTTGGGCGGTTGATGAAATTCACTTTCTAAGGAAAACAATACACGTATACTTCCGTTAGGAATCAATCTAACGATTCGAAGAAATGAAATTGTGCAATAAAAATCCCCCTGGATAATACTACATATCTAGCTTCATGCTTCTCACTGTTGCATCACGTACCCAACTGATACAGACTGTGGGAATAAAAAGCACTTTTTATGGCAGAATCAAGCGTCACTTCGAATTCCTCATTTCAGAAAACCCTAGGGTAATCTTTTAAAGTATTCAAATATGTCAATTGCAAGGCGAAATTATGGAATTTTGGGTGATGGTCATTGTTTTATGCAAATAAGCTACCCCCCCCAATTTATTTCTTGAGAACATTTTTTTTCTAAAGACAGTATCGTACGGAATGTTTTAGTACATTATTTATAGAGTACTCGATTTGATGCTCAAGGAGTCCCGATTGGCCTCCAAACTATTTCACCTAACAGTATGACATGCTTGAAACAAACCTCCAAATTGCCAAACGCCCCGACAGATCTCTGTTTGCCATTGCATTTCTGAATATTTCCATGTATACCGATATGAAAAAAAAAAACCTCAATTTCTCCAGCCTCGAATGGTACTTTCTTTCACCAGACCCCCATCTACATGGAGAATTCTCCCGAATAGCCGAATCTGAAAATAAAACTTCCTCAAATGATGACAGAGATTTTCATCGCATATCCAAAATAAACTAATTAATAACACTAAAAATAACCACCTGACGCAACACATCAAAGAACCATTAAGAAAAGGCGGTAACAATAAACCCAATACACAAGATTCAATTCTAACAAAATATTATGACAGCATATGCAACTTACAAATGCAGCTCGGAAAGAGTGACCATGCAACGATAACATTGAATTAGAAACCTCAATACAAACAGAAAAATGCAACAAATCACCTAGGTTCAACAAAGAAGCTAAAAAAGATGCGCGTAAAGAACCTACCAAATAAACAAAACAAGACATGAATACATATAATACTGCACAGGAAGTGATAAAACAGCCCAACTGGTAAGAAGAATCAAATGCAATTATGAAAGAAATCTAGTACGAAAAATTGAGCCTAACAAAAAAGTTTTTTTTTCAAGAATACAAACCAAAAGAAAAACGTCAGGGAAATCTATCAGAAAGATAAATAAACTCCCAGGAAATGGAATGCAAAGAAAATAAAGAATGTGCAGATGACGTATTTTACTATACAACTTCAAAAAGGAGATGATCTCCTTACATCAAATGAATCTCTTCTCCAATTATATGGATAAGAACCTCAAACCAATTTATTTGAATTGGCCTGGCATTGACATCAACACTTATTTCAAATCAACTGGTCTCAATTTATCTGCAGTTCACACCTCCAAGTCAAATTTTGTAAAAAAGAAAAAAAAATTATGGAGCTTCTGTTCACATGAAGAAAAAAAAGCAAAACAAATAATCGGTGGGCCAAGGTCAAAATCTCACAGAAGGAATTTTAGTTTTTCTCTTTCAATATTTTTCTCTCAATATCATGTGCTTTCAAATTGTAAAACCTTCAAATCTCCCAAAAATTTCTTAGTTTTGAAAAAAGAAAATAATTGAAGTTCAAAGGTTTATAAGAGGGGTTCTATTCACGATGTTGATATAATGCTAAAATGCAGCCTTATTTTCCATTTGTCATAGGTAATCGCAGATGTGAATTCTTTCGGTCAGAGCTCATCCAAGTTTGGCAATTTTTTCTCAAAGGAATTTAACCCTAACTTGTCAATTGAACATATTTCTCTTCGAGAAAAAAAAACCTACGTTTAACTCAAAACTCAACAACTAATTACAAAATTGACATGCCAACTATAAAGATGGAAAATGATTGGATGAAATATTGATTTAGAGAAAAATCAATTAAGATTTCAGGCAGGGGAACGAGACGGGGACAGCCAGTCGGTGCACGTTCACCTGTGCAGGTCCAGCTGGGAAATTGTGTTTGCCTCTAACGTGAAATCTTTATAAAATATTATTTGCTTTACATCCACAGTGGTTAGATTCTACCCGGACAACGCCAAATCCTCATATATATATATATATATATATATATATATATATATATATATATATATATATATATATAATGAGGCCCGATGAAGGCAGAAACATGAGCTAGTTTTTTGTAGCAAATTCAAATTCTACTATATATATATATATATATATATATATGTATAATTAATGCTCCTCTATTCAGGGTTGAGCACTCTTTAAGTGTGGTAACCCATCCATTGTTAGCTTATGCAATGCTCTTCTATAGGAATAGAGCACTCTGGTAGATTGGGGGTTTATGTGTTAATGAATATATCGCCTAAATTCAGCCTTATAGACTGCCCAGTCCCGTAGCTCAAAATTAGAATTTCGGGGTGTGGATCTGAAGCAATGGTTTCAATTCTACCTTGAGTTACTGGATGTGTTAATGGATTGTCTATAGCCACACTGAAGAGATGTAATACATCGAAATAGCTGTCTGTAGATGGCACAATAATATATATATATATATATATATATATATATATATATATATATATATATATATATATATATACGTATGTGCGTGTGTGTGTGTATTCTAGAAACTCACAGCTTTAAACATTGAATATATAAAAGAAAACCTTTTTTCCAAAAGCTTATGTCATTTTAGTCCCTTATTTCCCAATATCTGTTAAGTTAATTTATGTACTCTTCTTCAATGTTTTTTTCTTTTAATGTTTTACGCAGAATTTGATATTATGATACAATATATGAATTCTTTTTGTTGGTGAGTACGAAGCGTGTAATCCTCCTTTGTTTATTCACTACACTGAAAAAAATTCAACTTATTCATGCATATAACACTCCCATTCTGTCAGTAGCGCTTGTTATCATTCTAACAATCTATTTATCATTTATAACGTATTTTTTCTGTTTGATATTTAATTAATTTGTGCAGAAAATGACTTAAGCTAAGCACAAAGGCTGTAGCAGTAAAGCCAGTGAGTAGCAATCACAAAAGTTGTATCCGCACGTACACTTAAACATATTTTACTAAAGCAAATCGAAAACAATAATCTAATTTGTTAAATTTAAGATTATTAGACTTTTCTCAAAGAATCGACGAAATATACTTTCAGAAAAATCAATAAGATTTGGAGCAACAAATTGGTGAAATCATTTCTAAGTTGGTGTAAGTACCATTTTTTTCTGTTTAAGTAATCATTCAAGTAAATGACACATTTGTTTCCTAAATACTCTCAGTGATATAAATCTTCACATAAATAATTCACACCGAAAATTGTGTTTAGAATGCATCTCCTCTTCGTAATTCATACATATAATCAGATTTCGCTGTGTCACACTAAATATAATCAATAGGGCAAATGAAAAGTTTTACATTTATACGATAAATGCGACGGATGTCGACAGATCTATGAATGGCAAGAGGTTTTTGCACAAGCCATATTTGAATTGGTTCATAGTGTTCTTGAAAAAGTGAAAAGAGAAAGAAAGAGAGAGAGAGAGAGAGGGAGAGAGAGAGGGAGGGAGAGAGAAAGAGTATTTGACAGAGAAACTGGGAATACACTTTCCCTTTTCATGTCGTACTACGTCATACGCTTTAAAAAAAAATTGATTCTCGAGATGAAAATAACGTGACGTTCAAGATAAAACATTCGTATATCATGAAGCAATTTCTAACGTTACGTATTCTGGGCGCAGGTTAACGACTTATAACTCATGGAGCAGGGCTTGAAAAAAACAGTCAGTGTCCATTGTCAGAGAGTTTTCTCGAAATCTTTCAACAGCTTTAGATTAATGTTACTAGTTTTATTACAGAAAGAAGTGTTGCTGAATACTAGCAAGTACTCTGTCATGGGTTTGAACTAAGATCGTTTTTTTTGTTTGATAAATAATTGTAATGTAGATATAAAATAATCTGCAAATATTTTCCATATAAGAAAGACATAAGCTATATATATATATATATATATATATATATATATATATATATATATATATATATATATATATATATATATATATATATGTATAATTGTTGTGTTATCCGTAGATAGCGGTTTCGATGTAATACATATCTTCAGTGTGGCTATAGACTTTCCATTATCCCATCCAGTACTGGAAGGCAGAATTGGAACCTTCACTTTAGACCCGTAGGCTGATATCTTACCCCTGGACAACAGAACTGGACAGGGGCTGAATTAAAGCGTTATATTTGAATTACACAGAAATTCCTCATCCACCAGAGTGCTCAATTCCTATAGAAGAGCATTATATATATATATATATATATATATATATATATATATATATATATACACGTTGATGATATTTCCAATGTCCCTTTTCTTATAACCATTAAAATGAAAGAAAGTTTGATATTTTTGTTTAAGGAATAATTGCAATGCATTTTTCTGGTAGAATAATATCCAATGCATTTCCATCTACACCGAAAAAAGAGTTTCTTTGGACCAAATTTAAAAGATTACTGAGTGAAATAAAATATGAACCTAAATTTATTAGTTTGTCTTTAGATAAATTCACGATTGAATATGATAAATAATACTTTGAGTTATTATGAAAAATCAACTGCGTAACACTTCTATCAGTGTATGCTGATAGCATTTGTTATGTCATTTAATCCATTTGTATGATAAAATAATTCCTAATGAAATGATATATTCTTTCACTATTTGTTTGAGTATACACTGAAAGAAATGATACATGGAAAAACTTTTAAAATACTTCTATTTGTTAAACTTATTAGTTTCTCCGAAAGTATATTTACTCGTTACTAGAGCTAATTTACTCTGAGACAAAATAAAACATTTAGGTGTAACAAATTAGAATGCAAGTTGGTTTAGAATTTAACTTTTTGTCAGAATATATATATATATATATATATATATATATATATATATATATATATATATATATATATATATATATATATATATATATGTGTGTGTGTGTATATATATATATGTATATATCTATATATATTCGTATATAGATAGGTCCTAGAAAGCTATACCAATTTAAAAGCTAAATATTTATAGAAATTCTTCAGTGTTCTTTCACCTATTTCACATGCAGCTTAATATTATGGTACAATATAGATTTTCTCTCGTTGAGATCATCAGTGGTTTACCATGTAACTCTTTCGCGGATTAAAAAAAACGCAGTTATAATAACATTGCATCGTAATAGTGCTGATCGAACACTACCCCCCTTTCTTATTTCATTTTATGTGATACATGTAGTTTGTGATCTTTTATAGGGTATTATGTGTATTATATATTGAAATTATTTCATACTACACATATATTTTTCAAACGGGGCTTGCTCATGTAAGTTATTGAATATATATACATATGTGTGTGTGTATGTATAATCTAGGAAGATCTAAACCTTTAAACAATATATATATATATATATATATATATATATATATATATATATATATATATATATATATATATAAACTTTCCAAAAAATTATGGCACCTAATACATTATCAGTTCATTCAAATTTATGCCATTTTCTCCAGTGGCTTTCATGTTTTACGGAAAATTAGATATTATGTCACTATGCACTTTTCATTGTTGGGATTATCAGTTGTTTACCACGTAACCTTATCATTAATAGAGTGAATAAAACTTTTGATGCATCAACTTGATAAACATATCCTCTTTAAAACAGTTAGCTTTCCATTTCGATCTGTAAGAGTTGAATGCTCTATGACCAGTTCACCCTGGGTATCGTTAACTAGACTGTTTATTCTTACCACAGAAAAAATAGATCTAAGATATAATTTGCTTCCACTCTATCTCATACCGAAGGAGAGAGCCCCACTTCGAATTCTCGTTGTCGATCCTAATTTAAGAAGGCACTCTGATACGAGGGAAATGGTTTCGTCTAGACATTGCTTTTATATTAGATCCACTTATTCGTAATGACCAGGAATTTGTCTGGAATTTCAGATTCTAACTATTTTGTTTAAGTTGCAGTACCCTGTTTTATAGATGATCATATCATAACATATAATATCTTTCCCTATAAATATAATATAACATATCATATACGCTTATTTTTGTCTGTACGTGTAAACACATGCATCGTAGTTCTTCTCTCATCCTCAAATATCTATCTATCCATCTCCATTTAGGAATAATTAAAAAATTTCTAACGATCTAACTATCCATATATCTATCTATCTATATATCTATCTATTATTAGTGTATGAATGTTGATTAAAATTCATCTAACTGTATTAGATAAACAAAGCGATTCCAAAAGCCAAGATAATGTTACAATTGGATTGAGAAATATCATATTCAACATCCTGATGCATAATAATGTTGCGTTCAAGGGAATAACTATCGATTCATCGTATACCCAAATCTAAATTCATATAAATATGTAAATTTGGTATACATTAATAGTTTTTAAATCAAAGATGATATTTTCCCTTACGTATAGTATACATGAGTCAATGGACAACTTTGGAGATAAACCCTTCCTACCTGTTTATTGACCCATAAGTCAGATTTGACCCAAATGAGCAAGACCAAATCAGTAATTGTTATTCAGTCAGTTTCTCAAATTATTATTTTCATTTTTTAACACACTATCGTTTTATAACGTTTGCCGCCCACACATCTTCATTGGCAGTAATCTTAATGGATTTGTTCATATGCATACTTTGCAAACAATCAAAAGTGAACCAGGCACTCGTCAAGACCTCTAAAAGAGCAGCCTTGGTAAGACGTGGTAATAAAATTTTTAGAGTGCTTTTTATCAAAAGTGATTCACAGTAGGTTTTATCCACATTAGGAGTTGTGTCATACTTGGCTTTGTCTCATTATTATCTTTAGTAACATTTGAGGGAATGCAGTGGTCAAGTTCGGTCCTTATTGACAAGTGTAGCCACGTGCCAAACTTAGCCTAATCCCCCAAATATGTTAAGTAACAATTGTGCTAAAACAATGTTTTGTTTACTTGATCTCATGAATGATTTATTGTGAGTTTTTTTTTTCACTGGGTGCTCTAAAATACAGCCTTGTGTCAAACTTTGTCTCTTCCCTCAAAGCCTCGGAAATACTTGTTTTAACAGGAAATCATTCAGAGAGTGCAAACCTCTGTTAACAACTATGTCATTAAAAACTGAATGAAAATCATTTCATATATAGCTACGATACCGTGGAGGTAACTCAGAAAAATAATTCGATCTGCCCCCAAAATTGATCGAATTTTCTCCTGCTCACGGTCCCCATTTCCACAAAGTACCATTAAAATTCCTTTCGGAACTTTTTGGGATATTGTGTGGACAGCAAGACCGACACACAAACAAACAGGCGGTCTACTATGCTTGCTGAATATTCTAGAAATGTGACTTTGTATTGAGCTTGGTCCTGGCTAAAAACAGACTTTTATCATTACTTACTATTGCTATCCAGTCTAACATGAACGACGTAACTCTCTTTAAAAGGTGTTGCAGGTCTTATGAGGCTTTAATCCATCATCGGAAGCCAATTAATCTGTCTCCACTCGTGCTTATCCCTTTACAACTGAGCTTATCTTCCATTTGGGCTCGATAAGTTGGAGAAAAGTGAAGATCTCAGTCACGTTAATTCGTCCCGGCCCGACCTCTCTTATTTTTCTCTTGCTAAACCCGTCGTAACTTCACTAGATTTGTGTAAATTTCGGCACAACATTCCTTATTATGACTGTTGCCAGGCTCTCGTGATGGGTTGGACTATCCCAATTTTGATTCAGAGCTGTCCATTACAAAGACTGGTTACCGATCAAAAACCAAAATTCTCTGCTATTCGTGCAGGGCTTGGAAGGTGGATTCATCCCAAACATTACACCAGCGATCACCTTCTACATTATATGTTTTGCCTATTTGCATCGGATCAAGTATGAGAAATTAAAAATAGTTTTTATACAGAACGGCTTACAGATTTTGGAGTCACCACTTTCGATTTAATTCAAACAATCATCTCCTTAGCTGAAAGATTGCGCCAGATACTTTGTTTTTTTTTCACGCAGTAAAATGCTCGCAACTTTCAACTCTGTATTCAGCATATTTGTGTTGCTGTCCGTTCTCGGGATTTGTTTGTGGGTCGTTATACAGGCCATTTAGCTGGGGCAGTAAAATAAATAAAACAGACTCTTTTATGCGGTCTCAATGGCAAGATGCGAGGCATAAAAGACTCATAAAATCTGCCAACAACACTGTTCCTTCTCGTCTGCATAATGAAATAGGAAATGAAACAGAGAGGCAGACCGGATACTCTAGTTTTGAACTGAGTGAATGATAAGGATGTTTTGCCGGTGATTGTGTCAGTGCAAGGAAGAATTTAGGCGTGAAAAACATCATTAAGCTTTATGTATATGCATTATTGGTTACCCGTACACACGCAAGCATCCCCGCGCACATGCATGCACAGAAATATAGGATATTTGATGTATGATATGATTTGATGCATTATGGTGAAAAAAGACAATTTGAAAACAAAGTGTGAATACGAATATATTGTTTATTCATATTATGGTGATAATTTCGTCATGAACTCTTTTCATCCGGTCGATGATTGGTAAATGATGGCACAATCCCAGAAAAAAATAGAGAACAGAAGACAGTGTGTGAAAAGGTCAGGTTGGTATGTTTTTAGGCTACGGGAGAGAGAGAGAGAGAGAGAGAGAGAGAGAGAGAGAGAGAGAGACAGAGAGACAGAGAGACAGAGAAACATTAAGAACATTGCTGAATTTGGATGGTATATGCAGCGAGCGCCAGAGAGAATCATGCTTAACGTTACATGAAGAGATCACAAGACAGCACAGTACGTAGGGAAGAAAACAGGAGTCCTAGACATCATAGAAACTATTTCAAAACTGAAATGGCAATGGGCAAGCCATGTTGCAAAAATGAAAGACAACCGATGGACATCGCGACTCATGACATGGATTCCCAGAGATCACATGAGAAACCGAGAATGGCAGAACATAAGATGGAGAGATGAACTAGACAAATTCAGGAAATACTGGCTTTGCAACGCCCATGATAAAAGGTTGTGGCGAATCCTGGGGAAGGTCTATGTCCAACGACGGACGTTAATAGACTAATGATGATGATGTGGCCTAATTTCGTGTGTGTAAGTGTGCATTTCTGCAAAAAGTGTATAAAAGTATGTGGGAGTCTATGTGTATGTATATGTATGTTCGTATGTGTTGATACTTCCGTTGGAGGCTACACTCTCTGTAAGCTCATGGTAAGTTACTCTCTCTCTCTACGTGTGTGTGTGCGTGTATGTGTGTGTGTTGATTCTGCTTCAAGCTTGTGTGCGCTGGTAGTGTATCTTGCAAACCCCATGTGTGTGGGCGTGTCTGTGTCAATAAGTGTTGGTGTGCGTGAGTGCAGGTTAGGTTAGGTCTATGTGTGTGCAATTGTGTAGGGGCATATGTTCGTTGCCCCGAGTAGTTTGTTGATGACTCTGTGTTTATCAGTGCGTGTGTGGTCAAAATTAGGTTATTGTTATAGTGCCTATATGAGTATGTATGACACGAAAATGTGCGTCTTGTTTTCTCATTGAGGGTGTGCTATGATCATGTCGTGGATATGTTTGGTAGCAAGTACCAACAGGCATCAATTTGGGGCAGTCATGATATTTGATTGGAAAATTATTTTGTTTAGCTTTCAACCAGGCTAGGTGGTTAGATATGTCATGAAATTCCAGTCATCTTTGCGTGGTAGATGCATTTCGGATTCGACGATCCGGCGACTCTTTTTTGGTGGATGTATTTGATAATCTTGACCGGCTAAAGATTGAGATTATATCCTTTTCATTTCTGTAAATGAATTATATGTTTTGATCATACTAAGATTGAATCAACTGAAAGTAACTTGGACAAATTCCAAATACCTTGCAAAGACTGCCCGAAGTCATATCTTGGAGTAACATCCAGATCGTAAAACAAAGACTGGCTATACTAACTGCAGTATTGTCATTTTGGAACTTCTCCCTGGCTAACACAACTTGCTCAGGTACATATCTCATATGCACCCCTAGACGGGGATGTGGAGGAGAGTTATCACTGGTGTTATATGTACAATCATCATCAGTGCACTGCTGGTTTAGTATATTTAATATCAATGTAGTCGACTGAGATGAATATTCTTTTTGAAGCGACAATGAATGGGTTTACGAGTAGGAGAAAAGTCAGGATTTTGCATAGTGAGAAAATCACAATTTTTATTCCCTTTTTAATATAAGCATTGTTCGTCACCTGCATTCTTTTGAGAGGAATGAATATAGTACACATATGCCAATTAGAGTGCTTTTGTTTTATAAGAATGATCTGATCTACTGACAACAGGATTCAGCAGCTATTATATGTTGACAAATCTTTGGTCTATAATTTGCATACTACGCTAATACATGTCATCCTAGGTTTCAACCTCTCTTATTAGTTTAGTAGACACAGGAACATTTTAAACGATTCTTTTGTTTTGTATATCCTAGTCTCCATCTCTTAATCGAAACCCGTTTAAAACTTTATTTCTTTTATTCAAATCATTTGGAATAGATCAAATTAAGTGGTAATTCTTGTTTGATATTCCTCTCATGTGCTTAATGATGACAATTCTCTTTTTTATCATATATCTGTCTCTCAGTCCATTTATCTATCGATATATTTATCTATATAACGATTTATCCCATCAACTTATCCATCTATCTCTCCCTCTCTCTCTCTATCCATCTATATATCAACCTATCGGTCTATTTATTCCACCCTTCTCCACAGGACCGCTCCCTAACTCTCCTCCTCTTCAATGAAACAGAATTTTATATGCATATTGAAAATACGCATATGCTATTTTTCCGAACACTGTATTCCCCCCCGCCCAAAAAAAAGACCAGAAACTCCTGCATTTCCACTTTTTATTGAATGTTATTTTATCTCTTTTTTTAGATGGGGTCGGAGATCTGATCTCCCCCTCTCTCTTTCTCTCTCTGTTTTCGAGCGTTTGTCTTAATTACAACTATTATACTAAGCTGGGTGCAAATAGCATTTCCTCAAAGCAGAAAATGTTACAATCTCAATCAACCATTCACCAATGTGCATCTAAATTGCAGTTGCAAAAATCACACCTAGCACCCAGTTGATACCCTGAGTCCAGAAACAGTTTTTTTTTTTTCACATGGGTATCTTCTCCCTAAGTTATCAGAAAAAAAACCCGAAAAAAATCATTCACAGTTCTGTTTTTCCCAGATATTCTTTGGGATCATTGGCCCAAATACCCGAAAGCAATTACATCTAATCAGATATCCCACTAAAGATTGATTAATTTTCGTCTGCGTTCAACAAGGATTTCCTCACCCTCGTGCGAATCCCAAGACAACTCCTGCCTTTTATGTCCAGCAGAAAAATCTCTTCCTTGATCACAATGAATGTACTTCTTATTCGTCCCACACGTCCCTGAATATCTATTTCTGAAGAAGTTTGTCTTACCGACCAATGATTATATCTATCATCAATTAATTTACTGTATTTACTGTATTTCTTCACATTCCAAAAGGGACTTCCCTGCTCCCCAAGATCTGTTACTTGATTTGCATATATTCAAGAGAAGATATGCTCTCCTTTTTTTCCAATAAGAGTACTTGAAAACTTGATATAACTCTAACACTGAATGCAACATGCATTGCAAAACTAGATTGAATAATGCGATAATTCTATTTAATATCATTCATGTATACGATTTTTTCTTTCGTTGCTTCATATTCATTTTCAATGAGAAAACACATAAAACAAAATCAAGCAATGACAGCTATCATACTTGCCCAACATGTAGGACCTTAAACGTTTGTGGTGATGTAATAATCCTCATAATCCCTGATGAAACGATGTACATACGTAGAAATAAATTGCATATTCCTGCATTTCATTCCACCAGAAAATTCACGACTGTTTTGATTAGAGTAATGACCAAACTGTTTAGACTCGAATATAGTCAATACTGATAATACCTGCACTTTGTAACGTGAACGAGATTAGAACTAGATTTGTTCCTGATTTTAGACAAGAAATTGTTTTTTATAAGTTTTATGTCCATTTCTATTATAGCAATATATATATATATATATATATATATATAAATATATATAAATATATATATATATTTATATATGTATATATATATATATATATATATAAATACATATATATATATATATATATTTATATATATATATATATATATATATATATATATATATAAATACTTCATTAGAAAATCTTTTTCGAGTGAAACAGAATGTACAATTTGTAATGCACCACTTGGAATTTTCCCATGATCATATATGATTAGTACAGTATTACGTTAACTGTACTACATAAACAGCACCAATCACATTATTCAATGTATTCTCGTATATACTAGAACGTAGCATGTCGTCTGATGGAGTCTTAATGTCGAAATTATACTTATCATTTCGTTTGATATTTGGTTTTGTCTTTTTCGGTCATCTATATTTAGCAGTTCCTAAAAAAAACTTGTGTATCGTGGAGGTATCTCATCACTTTGGGGTAAGGATAAGTGATTAAACACTCTGTTAACAACTGAACTGATTTGACAGATAACAGACAATCGCTATAAGCAATTACATTCTCCATGATATCTTAAGCAAGAAGTACGAAACGTTTTTTTTCAAATAAGTCATGTAGTCATTGATATATCTTATTTCTTTGAATCCGAATTCAATAAATACTACTTTTGGGTGGAATTTCCAATTACTAAGTTTGAATTATTCCGTCAGCAGATTTCTGTTATGGTGCAATTAGTCTAATTTTGGATGACATAATTTGACACGAGTAAATAATGAATTAAAAACAGCCCAAGACTTGCTCCAGGTACGCAAGAATAACTTTTAAAAAATTCCCGTCAAAAGTAAGGCTATTATGTTGCAATCAAAAGGAAATAAAACCTCATAAAACATGAATTTGGCATTATGTTTCAGATTTTTTTATAATAAGTCTGCGTCCAACAATTTATCGTGTTTTTAGTTCCAACGTACGTACAAATTATATCTTTTCATTCTAACGTATTTAATTTGAAGTGTACGTAGATGATTTTTCTCCTTTTTTTTACGGGTAATATAATCTTATTTTTGTCAAGTGAAACTTCAAACTATCTCAACATGATCCGGGAACTTAAAAAAAATCATTTTTTTAAACAGTAGAAGAAGTCTTGTTACTCTAATTTTGACAGTGATCGCTGAAAAGACCCACTTAAAAAAAAATAAGCGTACATAAACTGAAGTACCAATTTAGCAAGAATTTATATTGTAAATTGACCCTGCCCCCGAGAAAAAAAACATTCCTCCCTAAAAATCCCCATTTATCCTAAACCTAATGAGGGATACATTTAAAAAAAATTTTCAGGGTGCACACACGCAAACATACACACACACACTCACACACACTCACATACACTCTCCTACTCGCACACACACACACACACACACATATATATATATATATATATATATATATATATATATATATATATATATATATATATATATATATATATATATATAGTGAGACAGCCAGGATAACTTGAAACCAGGAGAAAACCTATGTTTGCTACGATGAAAGTTCTATAGATCCTCCATTTCAGGTAAAAATGCCCAGAAATGGAGTAAAAACTTCTCTAAGTACGCAAAAGTATTTTCCCATTTGCACCATTTCATAGGAACACAATTTTGGAGTCTTGTATGCGAAATATGGAAGACGTAGCTGGTCCACACACTTAGATGAACAAAGCCACTAACTCTGGGGCCTATTTATGGACGTGTGAATGATGTAATAATCACGTGGACATTAGTTGGTAAACTTACTAACCACAGAAAAATGATATCGATTACCTATTTTAACTACAGAGACTTTAAAACTATTTGAAACTTGCTCTAAGTAAGCAAGAATAATTTTCTTTCATACCAGATTATTCGTATATTTTTTGGTCATGTTTGCAAAATATGATAGCGGCATTTGGTATACTCACTTACTTAAAGAAATCAATATCAATGAAGTAATCGTGGGTAAATCTACTTATTACTTAATACTTGTGGAAGCCAAAACCCACTTTCTATCATCAAAATCTTTTACAAATTAGTATAAATTAAGCGGAGGGTGATCAGTTTATTATTTAATACTAGTGGAAACGAATCCCCACTATATAATCTAAATCTTACACTGATACGTATTAATCACAGTGGTCAGTTTATTACTTAACAGCAATATAAAATGGGTTTCTGCATTCTATCAATCTACCACTTCATGTACAAATAACTTCAAAAACAGATCTACTTTGGGTTAATGTGTGCAAAATATGAAAAGTTTAGCTCGGATATAAACTTTGACCAGCGTGACTATATCGGCGTTACAGCACATACACACACACACACACACACACACACACACACACACACATATATATATATATATATATATATATATATATATATATATATATATATATGTATATATATATATATATATATATATATATATATATATGTATGTGTGTGAGGGGGGAGAGTTGAAGTTGATATATATATATATATATATATATATATATATATATATATATATATATATATATATATATATATATATATATAGGGGGGGGGAGAGTTGAAGCCAGAAGTTTACACGTACCGTAGCCGAATAGATTCGTGAGTATCGATCCTAAGCAAACTAGTGAATATTTACTTGGATTAAATTCCAGGAATTTATTTATGTAAACCATTGACTTCAAATACTCATCAACACACACACACACACTACACACGCACACACACACACACACGCACACACACATATATATCTATATATACATAAAGATATAGATACAGAATGACAAAAGAGCAAGAAATTGGGGAGAGAGAAAGACATATTAATGCACGCTTCCACCGTTATCCGAAATGGCGTAAAGAGAATAAGCAATTACAATTAGTTTATATGGGAAAATGTTTACAGTGTTTTCTAGACAAAAGCAAACCTACTATGTTCACTTACCTCGGTCATGAAGGCCGAGCCTTGACGTCCGCTGCCACCTGATGTGGATGGCTTGAAATACAATTATATGGTTGACTGCTTCAATTCACACGATTTTTCCATCACACAGTATTTGTAGACTTTTGAAACACTCTGCTAAGCTGACAAAAAATCCCCCCAAACCTACACGCCCTTTCGAAATTACAATAACACTGTAGCTTTGTCAGTCCTAGCAAATATCTAATGCCAGATCAATTTTGAATTCTGGGAACATTCCAAATATTTCCCACATAGATTGATGGCATTTGCTTCTCTCCTTTGCGCCATTTTAGTTTATAAAAGTTTCAAAAAGATGCTATAATCTGGATAGCAGGGTGAAGACACACACACACTCATATATATATATATTATATATATATATATATATATATATATATATATAGTGTCATCTACAGACTGCTGTTTCGTTGTATTACAACTGTTAAGTGTGGCTATAGACTATCCATTATCCCATCCAGTACCACGAGGCATGATCGAAACCTAAGCTTCAGACCCGGAGGCTGGTATCCTACCTCTTTTCCACGGAACTGGACGGTCAGTGAGGTTGAATGTAAGCGATATATATATTTATTGTATATATTCCTCATCCATCAGAGTGCTCCATTCCATGTTGGACGTGCATATATATATATATATATATAAGAAAATGAGAGAGAGAGAGAGAGAGAGAGAGAGAGAGAGAGCGAGAGAGAGTGCAGGACCTTAGGTACAGTTGGTTGTAGTTCAATACTGCTCTCCCCCTTGAAAAATATATTGTATCTCAAGTGGCGTCAAAACATCCTTTTTATCGTTTCTCGTCGCAAATTGTTTTGAAAACAGAAAACTTTCGTTATTTTGAAGTCCCCGCATCAATCAGAGAGATTAACAACGAATCTGACAGAACTGATTTTCAACGCTTGATTTGGATATTCTGAATAGGCTGACTGTTAATAGTCAGAGTTGATGGCTATCAAACGCATCTAGTATGGCCGGACGCAGAACATCTGAAATTTAAAACTGTCAAAAACAGTTGTGCGTTTAGTTGTACCGTGGCAATAGAATTGTCTGAACAGAACGTTCAACCTGGCTCTTCGCCAAAAGCCTGTTGTGTCCCAAAATGTCAACGTCTGGCACAAACTTGTCCGATCTTACAATGATCAAGGCTAGTTTTCCTCAAGTGATCGTTCTCGAGATATGCTTGTTAACCTTAACTCTACGGAAGTTGTAAGGATTGAGTTAGTGAGGCTACAATGGTGCATCAATAAGTCTGCAGTCTAACACTTACTTATTGGCTGAATTTTGATCTGAAATATTCATTGCATCATATTCGATCTACATGGCTCACCTTTGAATAATATTCACCACTGTGCCTTAACAAGGAAGGATATTGTTTTGTATACTTAGGTGTTGTGTGAAATCAATATTTTTTAATCCTTAGGCTTCGGACTTATTGGTGCTGTTTATTCTTTTACTGATTTAAGATCGTGGATCATCTCGTGAGAATCAACTTCACAACATTAGATAATGACTGTCTACATTTTTCAACTAACGCCATTATGCATAGTTCGATACAGGTATTCTTCGCTTTTTGAAATTTCGCTTTACGCCACTTTTTTTCCTTTCACATTCGCCTTTTGTTAGAGACAGCTCTTTATCTCTTCATCTTTTCCCAATAGCCGATTCTCATACACCCCCACCATCTTCAACCTCGGACGATTTGCCATCATCACAATTGTAGTCTGTGAACGCTCAAAGAAATACGCCATATAAATTGAATGTAATTTGTTCTTCACTCTTTACTCCACGCTATTCGGGTTTACGAGAGGCCCTTTAAGAACTCTCTACTTTCCGGTCGTGGGGGAACCTGGATATAATTATTCTCTATTAAAGTGGCATTATATAACATTAAACTAATTTGAGAGAAAAAGATTGTTTATGCCAAACTACCAAATTTCAAATCAATGTGTGACCGTCCTAGAAACTCTGCACATTAGTTCCGGTAGGATAAAGACAACTGTCTCAGAGTCCATGACTGTTTAATATTGTATGTAAAGGAAACAATGAAGCAGCTTTTTCAGACTAAGTACCCGTTCCAGAGGTACACGTGTGGAGGTGGACGGACAGACTTCATGATGTGGAGCAGCCTACCATGACTAAACCCTCTGTTTGTCGTGCGAAACTAAGGTTCCAAAGAATTTTGGTTTTTCCTCTCCAATGTTGTCAATTTAGATATTTTCGATATAAATTCAAATTTAGAAGATTGGTAATCAAGGGTGATAAATATTAAGAAAAAAAAACATAGAGAAAGATCAAACAATGTTTATCTAAAAAAAATTTTTTATCAGATTTGACGAAGAATTCAGATCTAAAAATCCCTCAGACTCAACTTTGCACTACCTTATATGCTGATTTATAAGTATATGAAGAATATCAGTTGATGAGTAATCTCTATGTATAAACAAACACACACAAACACGCACACACACACACACACACAGATACATACACATACATTTCTTTAAATGTAATAAGATGAAGCTTGTACTCTTAACAGCCATAGGCTGTAATCTTATTGGATGAAATATGAGTGACATCTAGGCAAGGAGCAAGTCTTCGCTCGAAAGGGAATATATCTGCGGTAGGTATGTTTTGATTTGAAACCGGGTAACACGTTTTACACATTTGGCGATAACAACAGACGCAAACATTATACATTCAAAACAAGCCGGCCCTGAGCAAGACTCTGGTTCAGCTGTGTGACACACTTTATGTAATATTCTTCATTTTCACCCACCCGCACTAAATCAATATTTATTGGCTGAGCTAGAAGTGTTGATTAGACTCAAATGAAATCCGTCTTGACACGTACGTCTTAGACTTTTGGTGTTATTAGAGGCACCAGCAACGTTTTCATATCAACACTTTCACCTGCAATCGTGTTTTTAGATATAAATCTTTTACAAAATGCCTCTTATGGTTTGAGTAAATTGGACTGGAGATTCAGTAAAATCTGACAAATTCAGAATTTCAAGAAACTTTTATGAAAAACTCAAAATCTAAAACCTCAGAAATTCCACGGATGTTGACAACTAAGCTTATCTATTATCCCATGCTTCCGTTACTCTCTCACCCATTCAGAATATCATCTCATGCTCTCCCTTATCCGTTGTCAGTTCGTGATTTATCAAAATGTCATACAAACACTGATTAGTTTGGAAAGAGAAAATCTTCTTACGCCCTAGTTGAATAACTTTTTTCTCCTATCCTATCCATAACTACTTTTTCAACCATGTAACTGTCTTCTGTCTTCTAACTCACCTATTACACTGATTACATTTTATGAAATAAAAACGTTAACATATCTTATAAATCTTTTTAATCAATCCCTTCCACCTCAATAAGATATTTCTCCTACCAGATAGAGTCAGATTCTGATTTTTATATTTGTTTTTTAAAAATTTCTCCATAGCCTTTCCTATACTTGGACAGACAAAAATAAAGAAAGGAAAGGTAAATAAAATAAGAATAAAAGAAAAGAATACTCATGCCCAATTATTTCTGTTACACTCTCAAAGAAAAACAAATTAATAGATGAATATATAAATAAATAAGTACAGACGAAATCAATATATTATTCCAATGAATGAATAATATATTTTATTTCAGAAGGGTCTCTTGGTATTAGGTAATCTCACAGATTTTTCACCACAAAACGATTCGTGCCCGGAAAAAACGTCGGAAACTTGTAACCTGTCATCTTTATCGTAATAATAAGTAGAGAAATTATATATACTTCCCATATGAAAATTATTCGTGCAGACATTACAAATCCGGATATAATTGTGTCTGAGAACAAGTCAACACTAAGTAAACCGTAAGACTTTACACTAGAGAAACCGGGCCTCAAAACACACAGATCTGGAAACGTAAACAAATATTAACTTATGAGTTAATTCGAATAAAATTTTCAGTAAAAATTCATTTTCAAATGTTTTCTTTTTCATAAAAAAGGTCTTTTGTCGGAAAAACCAATGGAAATTTCTCCTCAAGTCAAGTCACTTACCCCTTTTAATTCGATAAATTCTCAATAACATATACTCTGCACGTTAACAATATTTAAATTCCTATAGGGATTTTTGATATGTATAAGGATATAAATTTCTATAAAGCTATTTTCTTCGAGAAATAAAGTTAGTTTGAATTTCATCGAAACTACAAAATATTCTTCCGAATTGGCCCTTAATCGGAAAGAAAAAAAAGAATGCAATGAAACTAAAATATTTTTGTTTTCGGAAAAAAATCCTTGTTTTTTCAGTTTGCATCTTTCGATCTTACAAAAAAAAATATGCTGAAATATAAAAATTTTCTGGAAAGTACTAAATCGAAATAATCGTGTTTATTGTCATTTCCGTATACGGTTTACATTAAAAGAATTTGTTCAACATCAAAGTTTATGTTAGTTCATGTGATTGAAATGTTTATGAAAACTCGAAAATTGCATGCTTATACGTGCAGAGAAACAATTACTTGGTAAATTTACCTTTTCCTAAATTCTTCTATATATTTCGGCTGGTAACTCCCATGATCGCCCGGTCAATCCTATTCTCTATCCCAGACGATGTAAGTTTGTCGAAAATATACTTGAAATTATTTACACTTGTTCTGTTTGGTATGAATATTATTGATATATTCCTGTATCTCAAAATTCTTCTGGAGAAAAATCAATTAGTTTTTTCAACGGACCTAGCCAGTAAATCTCTTGTCCTTTCAGACACCTTATATAAGTCTGTGAATAAATGAAGACAGATCAGGTTAACTAGTGGTGAATTAGTATGTATCCGGATGGTTTTTACCGACGGGGGCGGGGGCAATAAAATCATATATAAAATAGATTAAATTGTAAATTAATCAAAATTAGTAATTTGTAAAACTCAATGAAACATTTTATATAAGTTGAATTGAATGGCGTGAACGAAGATTTAAGATAGCAATATTGATATAAAGTGTGGATGTAAATAAAACATTCCTGGGGACGATATGATGAGAGGAGGTGTCGGGATTAAATTCAAATTTAATTAACATTGGTTGAATTGCCAAATGAACAAATTAACTAGTTAATACAAAGAGTTGGATCGTGTCGATATAGATTTGAGATAAAGGTGATCTGAAGCAAGATGTAAGTATATTTTAAATTCAATTTGTGTGCAGATAAGGTGTAGTGTGTGTTTGTTCATAGATCTTTTCGACTGGTGTGGTTGGGTGGTTATTTCGTGTGTGGGCGTGTTGTTAGGTTCTTCTAAAGTTGTGTTTGGCTTTTCTTGGAAGGATCTTAGTTTTTAATTCTTTCTTCCATGGTTAATAAACTGCTTTTGTTGTTTGGCTTACATTCTTCTATTCGTTCTGTCTGTAGTTTTAGATTCTATTTTTTCAGCTTTGTTTTTAGTCGTTAGAATCGTAATCATGTGATGTATAACGCAAGAGTATTTTCTTTCGTGTCGTTTTATATATTCATTCTGATCTTTGTTCAGGAATAATTTTTGGGCTGGGGGTGTTATGATTGCTAATTTTTCTCCTAGACAAATGAATTTTTGGAAATGTTTTTATAAAATGGTGCATTTTTTCTTTAACTTCTCTTTTGATTTCAGGTGTTTTCTTTTTTTTAGGTCCCGTGGTCATTTTAGTAGTTTTGGGTTGTGCTTTTACCTTATGTTTCCGAATGATTTTTTGTGTTGGTAACTCCGTTGTTTAATTGATCTTATTTATTTATTTATTTATATAATTAACAATGTGACTTTTCTTTTCTTTTGTGTTTTTTTTTTCTGTTTGTAGCAGTGAGCTCACCCACTTAAAGGTTAACATTATGCTGATAAAATATCACATAATCTCCATTTAAAACAATGGATTCTTCCACTTGATCAAGTTGCCATTTTTTGAAAAGGTTTATCTTATAGAAATTCTGATATCAATGGAATCAACCAGTATACAATGAACTGTGAGATTACTTTCTATTTCTTTTCTGTAAAAGTTGACTCTTCCATTTGAAGGTAATAATTTGGTAGAAAGAAGTATCTCCCATCAACCATTTGAAACAAGTTTGAAAGGTTCACTAGTGTCCTTTAA
The DNA here is from genome assembly GCA_963457665.1 of Thysanoteuthis rhombus. Classification (NCBI taxonomy): domain Eukaryota; kingdom Metazoa; phylum Mollusca; class Cephalopoda; order Oegopsida; family Thysanoteuthidae; genus Thysanoteuthis; species Thysanoteuthis major. The sequence goes on along the minus strand of OY735203.1, from coordinate 61,661,290 downwards.
AAAATTTCATCCCATACAAATATAAATATATCTTTGATTTCACCACAAAGTCACATAGGCCGTAATATATATATATATATATATATATATATATATATATATATATATATATATATATATATATTACGGCCTATGATGTGAACTATTTCCTCCTTACTCTCCATCTCAACCTCTTGCTTATTACAACCATCATCATTATCTGCACCGATTTCCTAATCAGCATTATTCTTTGCCGCTTTTGACACAGTGGTAAACATGATTGCGCAATAATAGTTTTGTTTTCGAAGTTAGCAGAAATCTCGAAGAAGCAAAAAGTGCTTACTTCTGGTAAACATGGTCGAGCTAAGTATCTTGTTTTTGTCCAGTGCACTGCCTTGATCTTCTAGAGAGAGGACACTTCATGCAGCAATGCAAACGTTGATACAGTCAGGGCAATCGTGCCTTCATTAACCTCAAATGACATCCCACGGGATCTTGCTCAATTGTCCCATCCTCTTTCCAGATCAATTGGGATACTTTTCTGGGTTCGTCATCAGCTGCCTCGTTGTGGTCTTGTTAATCTCGTCCACAGTCATTTAGTACGCAAGCTTACTGGATGGCGCTCTCTGTGGACTAGGTAAGCCCATGAGAGAGTATCTGTTCACCCTTAAGCAGTCAGGGAACGCCTCTAATTTGTTAGCAAGTTACAACAAGCCAGCACAACCACTTTTCGAGACACACACACATATATATATATATATATATATATATATATATATATATATATATATATATATATATATAAATACATATATATATACCTATATGTATAGTCTACAAAACTTTACAGCCTTGAGTACAAATATATGCGAAAAACCTTTTTCCTAAAGTTTTTTTTTATATTTCACACACACACACACACACACACACACACATATATATATATATATATATATATATATATATATATATAATTACAAGGACATTTACCAAATGAATGTAAACATTTTGTGCTTTTTGCACTTGTCAGAAAGGTTTGCTCTTACTGGTTTTATGTCTTTGTAATTATCCTTTTTTATGTATAAATAGCTTTATTTACTGTGCTGAATATTGAGCTTTTGTTTTTTTGTGAATTGAGAAAGTATATGTATCATATACGTATATATAGAAAGAGAGAGAGAAAGAGGAAGAAACAGAGGGAGTCACAGAAAGAGATGAATTGATAGAAATGAACGGATTGGGATTATTACATATGAGCAGGAGGAGATAGATAGATTGATGGATACATATCTATATATGGAAAGGTTAGGATATAGATAGGAATGCAAATATAAATAGAGGAGCCTCTTGAATTGATGAAAACAATCAGATATTCACGTTCTATTTTTAAAACTTATCTTCGGCCGATGTCACCCATATATGTAACTAGCAGGAATCGCAAACAAGGAGGAAGTAAGGTATGAGGTCTTCAGATCCGCCAGAATAGTTTCTATTTATTACACGACTTTGTCTCCACAAGTTTACGCAATTTGGTTGTAAGATTTATTCTTCTTTTTTTTGTCAGCAAACACAAATAATAACTTTTGTTTCTTTTCCAAGATCGATTGTGTATTTTTGTCGACTTTCTTTCAAGTTTTCCAATCTGGAGTTCCTTTTTTGTCCAATCAGCCATGCCTTCTGAATATTTCATTTGATTAATTAGATTGTTGCGTTCTTCTATATAAATCCCAGTGAATCGCAAAGAATCGCTCATTGAAATCTGCATCGAATATTTATCACAGTCGAACGAGTTGATGTTTTGGCATAGTAAGTAATCAAATTCGTTCAATAAAGAGTTTATTGAAATGACATGCCCTCCTGTCATAAACTTATTTGAGGAGATCTTTGTCCCACACCGAGCTTCAAAAGGCAGACGAAAAATGATGTTATTCAACGGTGCTCCAGCACTTTCCTTGGTACAATAACACCAAGTCTAGATGGTCTCGATACTTCTTCGAATATTCAGTTCCAAATGGACGGTGTCACATTTTAGAGCCTAGATAATTATTCAAATTTTTAAATTTATTGTGCAACATCAGGTTATGTTGAGCGTTTTTACATTCAATATTTTAAATATCCGTGAATTGTTAAAAAATGCACATTGCATTATTATTACTACAAGCATACTAGATTTTACAAGTACATAAGTGTTACTTTGGGCGTTATATAACAAAAAACATGAGCCTAAAATTGATGCGTACATAAGGATTCGGTTACTGAAATATATACATTATTTGAGATTTGAGAATCAAAATATAAAAGTCACTATCAGAAATATTAGCTTGGGAGGTTAAAAAGCGGAAATGGAAAGATATTCAGCACAGAATTTATTAAAATTTACACTTGTCGACCTAAGACAGAACCCATGCTAGTTGTCGGTACGGAAGTCCTCATCAGAATACTTGCGATGTGCTGTCATATTGATTTCGAGATAATGGAGAGTGGATTGCTGATGTCTTATTCGTCTAACGAGAAAGATATAATTCTGACCTGAAATAGATTTTACAAGTATTGTATCACGTTACCTCTCGCATCTGACAGAAGACAATAATATCAACCCGATATTAGAATAGATGTTTTGTTACTGTATATATAAATCGACTACGTATTTGTATTTCCAATCATCTGCTTGCTGTTGTGCACCCACTTTCGGTCTTCATCGATGCTTCGATGGCAACGCCCATATTTCATCCATCGATCTTTGAGCACATAGTGGGGGTGGTCGAGGTGTGACTCTCGAGTGAACGACAAAGGTTAAGGGAAGTGGGGTTATGCTATGCATTGAATATTCATTACAGTCAAATAACAATAATAGTCAGAAAAAACTTACGGAATAATGAATAAAATTCATCTCCAGACTTCAGGCAATTCAGCGAGAAGAAAGAATATATTATCTGGAACATTCTGGTAAGAACAATAAAGACGCGAAAAAGTATATTGAAAACATTTGGAATGATCAGTTGAGAAAGGCTGAATATTATCTGAGCTCAACCTTCGTGTTAGAACTAACAAATATGATAAGAATGGTGAGAAAGATGGAAACATTTACTGAAATACTCTCAGAACTGCGGCGGATATATTGGCTGAAACGTTGTGATGAAACCAACAAGTATTGAGAGAATACTCTCAAAGATATATAAGATATTGAAAGTCAGAGACCAACAGAAAATAAATAAACTGAAGATTGTATTAGCCGATTTGATGTTTTAAAAACAACAAAGATGAAGGCAACGATTAAAAAATCGATGAGGAAGGACATATTGACCCACATATAATACTTCCAAGTCTCTTATATCCCTTTCTCTTCTCTGTCTTTTATCTCCCCCTCTTATATTGATCATTTTATTCTCAACATTCACTCGTTTCTTTCTTCCTTTTCCCTGACGAGATCTGTCATTTACTATTAACACGAACTTGCTTACCAAGGGCAATAGCGCCTTAGTCCAGTTCACAGTACTCCCTTTTAGATTTCACACAATTATCCAAGCGTCCCTCGATTTGAAAAAAAAACAACAGTTTTCTTTCGGGATTGCCATCAGCTGCATCGTCACCTCCCTTTAATGAAAAGTCCTGATGTCACAAAGAACCAAATCTGTACTCTAGGGTGGCTGAGAGATGTGGGTTATGCAATGGTTTGTCAAAACATCCGGCACCAAACGTTCAGAATGTCTTGCTCGCTCATTGTGAATCGGAAGGACACACAGTACACAAATTCACTCAATGGCGCCTCACTGCTAAATTAGTAATCTCACAGAACTGTTTGTTCACGTATGCATAAATAAAGATATCTCCTCTGATTTATTTGGCAAGTTACATCAAGACTCCGTAACCAGTTCTCAAGATATCCATTATAGCTGAGTACTTTCCAGACAGTGCTTGTATATAGTTGTCAGTATAAAGTCTATGTATAGTTTGATAATTTTTTATTTTCCATTCCATGTGTGAGAACATGTTACAGTGGAGAGCATTGAGGAGCGTTAATAATTAGTTTTATCGTAGTTTAGCAATAAACTTATTATTGTTTATTATTCCCTAAATGTACATATCTAGGATTGACTTAAGGATTCAATAAAAGATTGAATAAACTGTGTCCTGCGGCAATATCATCTAATTTTTGAAACTTTGAAAATCAAACCGATAGAAGTCAGATATCGGTATCTTACATGAATAAATCACCGTAGCCAGTGCATGTATCCGAACTAATCATCTAAAAACCTATCTAAAAAAACTATCTCTTTCAACTGGAATTATCTAAAAAATACCTATTTCAAAAATTATTTGAAAAATACCAGCGCAAGATTTGGGCATTGTCCATCCAAAATGACCATTTGCACCAAAAACACTTAAAAAAAACCCCAATAAAACAACCGTTTACATATGGTTTATGGGACGTATTCCCTCAAACTCTCTTCATTGACCATTGAGCTTTTCAACTCGTCCGGTTGTGTACTACGAATCCCTGGACAACGATGATTAAGCTTACCTTTTAGTCATTTTTTGGGGAAAAATGGAAGTTTCATGTGCTGTCAAGTACAGTACGTTTCTACTCTTGAAGGTAGGGATAGAAACCTTTGCGCATTATCTTTCTTACAAGCATCATAAGTGTCTATCTCTCAGCTATAAAGATATTTATAAAGGTATCGATACTCTTTAAACTGCTTATGAAAGCAATTTTATTAACAATACGATTCGTGGAACAATAACGTCAAAACTTTCCTTTACTATAATGTTTGATAACACAGCTTATTCTGAAATGAAGAAAAAATTGAAACAAAAGTAAACTTGGACGAGGTTCAGTAGATTTTTACGCGATATGGGAAGTCAATATTCGATCATATTTCGCCCTCACAATTACCAATTTTGAATCCAACCCTTTTCTATTGATACTGGTTTAGGTTTATAGCCTGCTATTGATCAAGCGTACAAAAGCGATGGTGAGAATGAGCGCTTTGGTGAATCCCTATTGAGAATGTAGACTTCGGCATCTTTACGCTCAAATAGATATATTATTTTCCTATAAACAATGGAATTTGATTAAATAAAACTGAGGAAGGATATGGGAAAATGAAGCCATTCTCCACAATGTGCCGAATTTATTACTCGTATTGCAGCTAATAAACCCAATAAAATGATTTTCAGCACTTTCTTCAACACACACATATATGTATATATGTGTATCGAACTTTGAAATGGTGTAATAATAACCATGTGAGTCCTGCAGATCAATTATTCCCGAGTTCGATCCTCATCAGATGCCCAGTACTTGTGGACTTGAGCGAAATCTAAGTTACACCTCATCTAATCTAAGTTACACCATCGTCTCTAAAGACCGAACGTAGTTATGATATAGGGATGGTGAATATAAAGATTAATTGATTAACCTCAAAATTCAATCACTTTTTCTGTTGCACATTTCATTTGAATTTATTGAGAAATTTTGACGGACAGATGGATGGGCAAACGGACTGACACAAGTAAATGCATCTATATATCTTCCAAAGGTCAGAGCCAATGTATATACTTATATATATCAATTGTTTCGCTAACCAGTGGCAAAATGTGTAGAATGTATTGAACAATACTTCCATTCGCTCTTATGATTACATGTTTCGTCACAAAGTATATACTATAGACATATGTAGGAATCCTGTGGAAATTATTCTATCATCTAATGCACTTTATATGCGGCATATTTCAGTGGATAAGTCGACCTTTACACGAGATCACAATTCTGTTTTTGTTTCAATTTAATCATTCTTTTTGTATAGGGACTATTTGACGACTCCATTTCTTCGTTTGTTTTGTGAATGCTTCAAAAATCGACTCGTCCATCGAAATATACGTTATCCATAAAGAAATACATAAAAAACCATCGAAAAACTCATTATTATCGAATGGCACTGCAAATCCAGTCATTTTGGAGGGAAAAGATAATGGATACATTTTAGCACCAAACCCTTTCATGTAGGTAAAAAGGTTTCGAATTTCCTCATCACTTTCAATTTATTTGTCTATACTCCCCCAATCCACTCTTACCTTCACTCCTTTGCTACATAATCAAAAAGGATATACCTGTTTATATCAGAAAGATACCGATTAAACATCAAATTCTGCAATTCCTGACTAAAGGTATATTTTATCCAACTTCGTCGTTCAGTCTGTGGACATTTGACGGACTAGACTAATAATAGTAAATATCAGTTCACTTTGTCATGGTGTAGTTATTAGAAAGGTACCTTTCAGACTATTCCTACCGTAGAGAGTTTTGTCCTTACTAGTTTCCCTGCACCTGTGGGGCTGTGTTTGGCTAAACGAAGCTGAAAAAATTATTTGGTATGTTTGGCCTTAAATGATTTAAGCTCATCAATGCGACGTTTATAGGCGATCGGGGGAATTTTATTAGCAGTTTCCTAAAACATACTTTATATACCATAATTTGTTGTTGAATTCTGGAGAAAAACTGGGTTCAGCCGGTACATGAGACATAACGACTTATCCCCCCCCAAATACAAATTCTCAGCAACATCTAATGGTTGAACGTTCAAAGGCTCCAATAAGTTGAAATGGCATAGAGAGAAGAATCACTTACCATCAATTCATAAGGGATTTCTTTTATGCATTCAAAGTACCCCCCCAAATGGTATTGATGATGGTATGCAAAGTCAGTACGTTTGAAGTTGAGATAATTGAAGATATAGGAGAGTAGATACACAAAAAACAGGGTGCACGCTGCCTATATAACGATTTATTGCGACCAATCCAGGTCAAAGCCAAAAAGTGATTTAAATAAAATCTTGAAAGAGGGAGAGGAGATATCACTGTTTCCTGAAAAATTGAATTGAATCATATATATATATATATTTATATATATATATATATATATATATATATATATATATATATATACATATATATATATATATATATATATATACGGTAATAAACATCATCTTTAAAAAAGTCGTCAAGACCCTCTCCTGAATTCTGATAAAAATCTAGGTAATCTTGTAAAAATGTCTGCAGGTTCCCTATCGTTTTTGATTCTATACAGTTTATTGATCCACAATAACTCTTTGGAATTTGTGTGTTCATGCCATTATAATCGGTTCTGTTTATTGTTTTATTATTGGTTGAGAGAACTTGAGGCAAGTTTATTCATGGACTTCCGTTTTCTTTTGTTATCGTCTGCATGGTATCTGCAACGCCCTCAGGTTGAAGTGCATCAAAATAGCGGTTGATTTGTCGTCGATATAGAAATTATTATGCTGTTACACATGAAAAGTATGTTCACGTCATAGGTAATGATGTTAAAAGAGGACAATTCACGAAAATGGAGATATAATTCGTTGTTATTGACCCTCTTTGAGCCCTTAATAGCAGTAGTGTCTTCCTCAGATGCTGAACTAATAATCAAGTATTTCAAATTGGGCATTAATGCTGCTAAAACTGATACAAAAACACCAACAAAGCATTTTAAGTTTACTCTTCTACAGTGCGAGCTATTCAGCGTTGGTTCAACAGATTTTTGTCTGGAAATATAGATACAAATGATAAATTATGTGGTAGGTGAAAACCTGCTCTTAATGGATATCAACAGCAGTGGACATATATCCAAGAACAGTGGTTCGAACATTTCTGCAGACTAAAGGATTTAACATCGACCATATCACGTCATCTCAAGGCAATTAGGAAAGATTGCAAGTTAGAAAAATCAGTCTCATACAAATAGGATGTAATGTGCCTTGACAGTAATAGATTCTGCATCTCCTAGCTATGTCTGGACTTGAAGAATCGGCATATGATGTATAATAGTATGATCCATAATTAAATTTTTTTTTATAGAAGGCGACGAGACTAATCTATTGTCCATTTTGTAATAAAAGCGCCAAACTTACTACACGTATATATAACTTAAAATAAATGGAAGGATAGTGCAAATTGGAATTTTGATGATTATGATATCTATTTTTCCAAATAGCCACCAGCTGTTACTAGCTTACAAAGTTTTGGCCACCTCAAGCTACTGTTTCCATGTTTTCAGCACCACAAATAATAATATATTAGAGTGAAAAGTATGTTCCATTATAATGTAAAGCAATGATAAATGAAAGAAAACAACAAAGTGCTGAGATTGTTTCTACATGTTATAATGATAACTTTATAAAAATGTTGCAGCAGAAAGTACAGTTACGAGTCAACATACGTCATGCAGCAATGTTCAGTGAATGTACTGAAGCCATACAATATGCTACTCAGTCTTATTTAAAAAGACTAACGAAATTTACTGTATACTAATTGAACCATCCTATGAACACATTATATTAATTTTTCATCACAAGAAGAAAACTTGTAATGTATCATGGGATAATACTATAATGTTTGAGTAAATAAGAATCAGCTGGCACGTTCTCCCTCACCAAAGAAGAGGTCTTAAGTGACACCTCTTTTCACCTTAATTGCAGCTTTGTTCTGGAACCACTCTTGCAGTCACATGGGATCAGCTTGTACCAGGATTTTGATGCTGGTGGCAACGTTGTCCAGTGGGGCTCATACATCCTTCTGGCCCTAGGTACATTTGGTAGGCTATCAGATCGCGAAAGATCTTACAATTCATGTCGAGGTGTTAGTTGCCGTGGTATGCTTAGCCAAGACTACAATATAGAGTGTCAACAGTGTATCTAAACCAACCTCCCCAACGTGGGAGACGTGCACGAGTAGCTTCATCCAAAACTACACAGGTATCATCGGGAACTTCAGTCTGAGCTTGACACACCAGGCATGCCAAAAATTTTTTTTGGTCACTGGTCGTAATCTTCCCCCATTAGAGAGAGCTGGTGGTCTTGTCTAGTCCTCATGATGTACGATGCCTTCCAGCTTTTCTTGTCGTTTGGCAGCTAATGTAGAGTCGTGTGAACAGCTCAGCATCACTTTTTATTGATGTCAGCTGCTGTTTGTCTTTACTTGCTATCTTTGTCGGTGATCAAATATTCAGATTCAACCAGTTGTGCCACATTGATTAGGCTTTGTTATCTCAAAAAGACATTCCTTTGTGAACGCTTGGAGAAGCAAGCCTTCACTCTCCTCTTTGAATGGGTTGCAAAGACCTTCCATTACATTGACAAGAGAACGATCTTTTTTTCCTAAACGCTTTCTGTACATAGTAGTATGAGCAGTAATTGGTCTACTTTTATGGGGACAGACAGAGACACCGAGATACAGTCCAATTCTAGACGGCCTGCGGCCAGTGCCGCGCCGTAAGGAAAATGTCTGCTCTAGTATCCGTCAGACAAAATAATACTATAAGAACTGATTTTACTGATTCACTGTACTATGTAATATAATCATAATATAATGGGGTGATCAAGTCGAATAGAATTGTGATTGAGTACTTTATTTTGCTTTCAGATTCACTAGTATCTAGATTATGTCCGATATTGTATACGGTTTCAATGAAACAGGAAGGTTCGACCAGCCTCTGGCGGCCATTTTGTAAGAATGGCGGCCTGTCCTACAGGGGGATAGTCTGTAATGGCCCAATAATTGGTTTTGTTCTCAGTATATATATCGATGCTTTTGACAGGTTTAGTGTTTTAAATACAAAATTAACAGTTGTCATTATATTTTGAGCTGTGCCAGCTCATCAGTACTAATTACCTTTTAAAGTATTCTTATCTTCATATCCGTAATTAGAAGTTCACTGATGACAATGGGTTGGTCATATTGCAAGAATGGCAGACAGTGGCTTGACCTCACGACTCACAACATGGATCCCGAGTGTCAAGTGCAAAACCAAGACCGGCAGAATATAAGATGGTGAGTCGAACTATGTCTGAAGCAAGTTCAGAAAGTATTCGCTCCGAGGTGCCCACGATAGAGAGATGTGGTGAATCTTTGGGAAGGTCTATGTCCAACAACGGACGATAAAAGATTGGTTATGATGATGGCAATTAAAATGATGGAGAGTGGAGACATAATTTGTGTTTTACTGAACTCGTGACCACTAAATATAAAGAAATCTACGGGGATGACAGATTACCATCAAATGATCACTGGAAAGAAAAATATTGCTTCAAATGGGTCATTTTGAATCAATAATTACCGTTTATTGTTGCTTATATCATCGTTGGCCTTATCATTTAAGAAAACGATATTTCATATTTTTTGTGCCATATCTTTTATCAAAAGATTTCAGCTGCTGTAACCTCTGACCTTGTTTCAGTCTGAATTTCTGAGACAAGCTATTATTACTAATATGCATAGATTCTTTTAGACTAGTTTTTACGGAACATCTCAGCCACTGTATTCTCCGGCTGTCTCCTGACATTTGTCACAATGGTTAATCTTCAAAAAAATATAGCAAACCTTATTTGGTTGCCCCAAGTCGTAAGATCTATCTGTCAGTCAGGTAATGCAGGAATGTACCTTGACTGAGGGGCAGATTGTCATCATAAGAACTTAATTGCAATAGAAAGCTACCGAATATAAGATGGATGAGGCATTGTCAATAATAATAATAATAATAATAATAATAATAATAATTATTATCATTATTATTATTATTATTATTATTATTATTATTATTCTTATTATTATTATTCATACCAATTATCTGGTGTTCACAGCTGGAAACCAGTCCTCCTCTCCACACTCTCACAGTCCACATTTGTCTAGGGTTTCACAGCAGTTGCTTGGTGGTTATCGATTAAAGCTGACGGACAGCAAATCTCCTCAGACTTCCAGCCCTCCTTACCTATCACAGCACCGCTATGGTAAGTACCTCCACCACCATTTGTTAGATTTCTCCTTTCTTCTCCTCCTTATTAGGCCACTGCTATCTGCTCGGGTCGTAGATCTCATATTTGTAGCCTGTGTAGTCCCCAGCAGTGATGTGATTTCTATGGTTTCATTTCTTGTTTTTATCCCCAGTCCCTTCCAATCTTGCTTCCAGTGTTTTTGGTACGATTCCATGTGTGCCTACTATCGCTGGTACTATCGTGACTTTCACATTTCACGCCTTCTTCAGCTCTCTTGCTGGATCCTGGTATTTTTGCAGCCTTTTAATCACTTTCCCATCTACTCTGCGATCTGCAGGTGCAGCTGCGTCTATTATCATTTATTATCCACGATTACCAGATCCAGTCTTCCCGCTTAGATGGGATGATCTGTTTGGATGTCAAAGTCCCCTGAGCAAGGTGTAACTTCCATTCTCCAAGGCTGTTCCCGGTTTGAGGAAAAAATCATAGTCGAATGAATGAATATTTTTTCTCGGTATAAGGCCAAAATGATATGGCTTCCAGTCAATACCTTGCTAACCATTGCTCCAAGAACGACGTCTTTCAAGCTGAACATTGGCGTTTTACTCTGGAACGATAGTCAGTAAACCTTTCAAGCTACTATAGAGATTCGTTCATTGCAGGTATCGTGTAAATATTTAATGAAACCATTCACTTTTTTTTCGTTCCCTGGTTCTCAAAGTCAGCGTAAATCAATATGTCTTGCATCTCTAGGGAAATATAATTATTGCAACATTAGCGTTATCTTATAGTTTTTTCTTCTCACTTTATCTTTGATGGTACAAACTCCATTCTTCTCAGCTACTATCACATAATGATTGTTTTGGTACAGTTTTCTACTATTTGTTTTGTTTTGTCACCAAACTTTGGTCGACCCAAGATTTAGTAAACTTATCTTAGTCTGGCAAAAGGCTACAGTGCCGTCGGACACAGTGTGGTTCGAACCCATAACGATAGTGAATTGGACTGCAAGAAAAGTCCTCTCGATACCACTCCATATTAAATGCCGTCACGTTTTCTAATCGATGTGGGTACTAAATATGGGTTGTCGAGTAGGAATTGAACCCTGTTGGCTACCTAGTGGTCTACGATGCTAAACATTGCTCAGTGGCAAGTGCTATAATAGCGTTTTGCAAAGCTTCGTTGAGTCATACTCAAAGCCACATACACAGCATATTAACTGAGGACTGGGCAGGTTCAAGCTTCAAGAACAAGGAAATCCCAATGGTCCTAAAAAGAACAGCCAATACATTCTCCCAATATATCACCTATGGAGCTGAAACTTTTAACCTAATCAAGAGACTGGCCCTTAAACTGGGAATCATGCAACGTGCAAACAAAAGAAACATACCCAGGGAGAGATCACAAGAGAACATATTATATCATTGAAATAAAAGTCTGAGACATCATAGAATCCAATTAAAATATTAAATGGCTATTGGTTAGTCATGTTGCATTAAATGTCAGACCAATTGACATCACAACTGACAACGTGGATCCCCAGATATCAGATGGGTAACCAAGGCCGGTTGAATACAAGATGGAAAATCGAACCAGACAAATTCAGTAAGTTTTGACTCAACAGCGCCAATGATAGAGAGGTGTTGGGAGTCCTGGAGAAGATCCATGTCCAATGAACTTAGTAAGTTAGCAAATTAGCAACAATATAATCTACAGCAGGTTCGAATGGCCAAATTTATTTTTCGCAGGGATTTCATTTTTCATTTTCTGTTTGTAACGAGATAAGTTGAACTTGAATCTTCTTAAAACTCAAAAATATCTTTTTGCTGCTTTTAGTGTCCTGGCGCTGGTCTTGACTTCCGTCGTTGCTGTTCAGGATCCAGATTCTCTGTCTCGGCTCGCAATACATGACAGACTTAAAGGCAATAACACCTGGAATTCGGTCACTCATTTCCCCCTGGGCAATTTTAAGCATAGGTTGGGGAGAGATGGATTTATGTCTTTCATCAATGTAAAGTGGACATAAATTGTCGCTGCAAAAGTTTGGACTCGGCTCACGGAATCTATTCTTGCAGACTTTTAATCTCCCAAGAATCACAATATAGGAATAAAGAGGTCTGGTTCGTCACACGATAGAAACCGTCACCAATGTCTTTTGGCAGCATGCTGCGTTGGACATGATCAATTAAAAAGATAGAAAACAGAATGATTTCCTTTGGTTAGGCAGATATCACAGAAAATGTCCGATAACCCTTCCCCAAAACAAGCGAAGACACATCTGGGCAGAAATTAAGACACCAATGTAGCAAAAACCTAAAAATTTGACTAATCACCAAAAATTTTTTCAGAGGGGAATTTTTCACACCTTGACATAATGTACAAATGTTGGAACCTTTAGCCATGCAGCTCCATTGTTACAACCTCCATTCTTGATATATACACACATAGACAACAAGCCTTCAAATTATGGCGGTGATGTTATGTTAGGTCGAGTCTTTGGAGGTTGGGGTCACTCAAGGAAAAGTAAACTCGTTGGTGAGAGACAAAAAGAGAGAAGGTTCAAGCTGCCTCCATAACAGCTCCCTGTAACACAGTCCCTCGGTGCAATTTCCGATCTTTGACTTTTTTTGTTAAATCGAGAAAGCAACGTAAAATAGACTTTCGAAAAGAAGGGATATATTCTCGTAGATATGTTTAGCTCATCAAAACCTTTTGTGTATCGATTATCTTGATTTATTCACTTATAAGATGCCAAAATTATTTACGCAGTCAATTCGGGATGCAAGGTTTAGTTTTTCCTCGGGCAAAGCACAATGAAATATTTTCATTAATACCTATATAAAGAATTTTTATAAATCTATTTTCCACCAAAGAAACAAACAAGTTATAATAGATTAATCTTAAGAAACAAAAGTCTATTATCTTGTTTCCCACCTAATATAAATAAGTTGTTTTCCATTTCATTCTTCATAAGTATATTATTTTATTGATTCTTTGGTAAATTTCTTGGATTTTTATTATTTTTTTTTTCGCTTGACACTTTTGTCATTTCCAGTACTAAAGAACTATCACTCAAATCTAAGTGAAAAATACATCACGTCATTTTCTTGTTGTAGGTGTTTGAAATGTGTGATATTTATTCTTAAAAAATGTTTCTTTCATTTATTTGCATCCTCCTTGATCGACATCTCAGATCGACCCCTGTTCACGTTTATATTTATGTGAATACACACAATCTCTTTTTTTGCGTGCTATTTTTTGTCTTCCGGTCTGTCTTGGTAAAATAGTGTTATCAGTTATGTTATGAATTCGGTTTATTGTCCAACTCACCTACCGACTGACCTAATCTGACAAGTCCTACGTAAATGCAAAATTAATACTAAGCAAGTGATTATTTCATTTTAATGATAAGTACATTACTTAAAGATTTTTTTTCAAATTATATATATATATATGTGTAGGATATAATGGTTGCAGTAATCATCTCAAGTTGGAATAGAAGTAAGAGTGAAGTTTGACGATGCAACAGCCCAACATGTCTATCAGGTTTATTGTAGTTTCTCTTTGGCTTTTTTACTTATTATTTACTCGACATATACACTACTGAATGTTTCTATTACAGGAAATATTGCCAATCATGAATTTCTGACTTGTATTTAAGAAAAAAAAATCTCCTTTTACTTTTTACCACAACAAATGACAACAATGGCATTTCGTTATTAAACAAAGCAGACCGGAAGTAAAGAAAAAGCGGACAGTGAAACTCTAACCCACACACCTCGCTCTGTATTCCTGATACGTGCTGTTTATGTAGAATGATGGTCTGTGACAAAAAGCAGGTGAAATTAAAACGAAATAAATACTCGTAAAAAAAATGATGAGATTACCTCCCTTATCTGCCTCTTATCGAATTGCCTAACTTTTGACTTTTTTTTCTGACCCTGTTATTAAAGTAGGTAATCTCTCCGTTATCTTGTTACTGGAAGCGTAACATTCAAACCCAGGTAGGTACAAGCAGCGGGATGTAATAAAATACGTGTTTTAGCCAATTATTCCGTGTTTATCGAATCAACGAATAATATAAAACCCAAGGACACGGAACATTAACAGCTGAAGATCCTATTTTTCTAATTCAGAATTTCACAACTGAAGACACAGTAGAACTATCGATAAATTATTTCACGCCTTTTCCACTTTTGATGTAAATGGCAGATGTTTTTATTCATTCATTTTTCTCTTTAGCTTTAATAATCGTTAGATATTTAAAATCGTCGCGTGAAAATTCTGCACAGGATAAATTCACACCAACAATTTAAAGTGAAGAACATTCAGCACACCAAAAAGGTTTTAATACTCAGAATTAAACATGAAAACATTTCCAAGGATTCGAAATGTATAAAAAACATCGTATATATCTAAAAAGAAGATAGCTATATCAGTATTGAGATATATAGGAAACAGCTTATTATAGTTACGGATAATATTATCAGCTTGCCATTGATTACAAAATCAATCAGTTACAAACACTTCATTTGAATTGATCACAATAAGAAGCCTCTTGTAACATAATGGTGTGTGTGATTTCCTGCCTGCAAGATAATGGTGGGGATATTTCGACCATGTACCGAGATTTATATATGAGTGACTTTTCTATCGATATCTCTTTTATTAAAATCATTCACACTCTTCTTTTACAAGATACAGAAACTAAATGATCATCTATCCTTTTCTCTTCTATTTTTTCCTGCTTTCTTTCGTTTCTCACAACACTAAACTTATTGTGTTTCTTTCTTACGTCTATTGTTAGAATCTTAATATAATGTCCTTTTTTATCAAGGTTTTTTCATTTTCTCACTTAAAATGTCTTTTTAAGTAAGATGCTGTCACTGGATATTTATCTTCGGGGGCTCAAAGCAACCACGCTTATTTTGCCAAGATGAATTTACTTGAGATATTGTTATTACCCCTTTGGCATCTGAAAAGGTTTACTCTGTTACGTATCTTATCTTTGACCATGTATGCAAGTATACTCCACAGATCCCCACACAAAATTACCTTCAACAAAAATGTTATTTAAGAATCAAATTAAATATTTAAGAATAGAAATGACATAAATACAATTAAACTGTCACCATCAGCCCTGATATTGTAACATCTGGCATGTGCGATAGCAGCGTGCCTCCGATACAATTTGGTCGGCAATGCTATCTTTGTAATAACTTTCGCAAATTTCTACCAATTTTAATAAGAATCTTCATCTTACTGAGAGTTTCATTCTGAGTAACTTAGATTGTATAAGATCAAACTATGGAAACTACCCTGAAAATGTTTTATATAACGTTTAAGCAATTTCCCAAATTCTTCCACTTGCTTTTGCTTATACACACTCACAAAAAAAATTCTGGGAACGAAATGTAGCAATCAAAGTTGAGCTCGTTTCTTAAACTAACGTCTAGTCGAAATTTCCCCCCTATTAAATCTGTTCATGCAAGAATCAACCGAGACGTGTTTAATTCGAATAACAAGCTGATTGCTTATCTAGAAATTATAAATGACCTCTAAAAAAAAATCACCAAATCTTAAAGAAAACGATACCAGTATGAAAAATGCAACCCTGCATGTTTATAATATTATTGTATGAATTTGAAAATCACCGAATACGAATATTTCTAACGTAAAATTGTCGAAATATATCAATGCCAAAGCGAAATTGAAGCATCTCATTTTGCAAAGTTTAGATACATGCGATGCCTATCACTCGAAATAGCCCTCTTGTGCAAATGCTATAATATTCATCGTTTTTTGAAATATCCTTATTCAGCGTTTTTAAGTGTATACAATCATATTCACATATTATGTAGGAATACATTTTACTCAGAGGTATATATAAGCTTCGCTCACTGTTATGAATCGTTATTGCTTTATGAAATACTCAGTCCTAAAGTGATTCCAATAAGCAACTCCCTCTCTATTCACTAAAAAAATGGTTTATTCTATTGGCAAAGTTGAAGAAGATATTGCTCATCCATAGGGATAGATCAATTTTTAATGAATTATCACCTAATCTTTCATACCAGATGAATTAGTGTTGGTAGTTTTTTTAAAAGCTAGGATCATGTGAGTTATCTGCCCTTGGATTTTGCAATAAACCATTCTCCTTCTTAATCGACTCAAGGGGGAATGTTAAATTGATCCAAATGGGAAAGGTGTGCCTGGCTTATATTTGTGTTCAAACAACGACCACTGCCACCGATAGGCGTAATGCAATTATATGATCCACCACGCAGGTTTATGATTACACGTGTACACAGCAGTCTTAACATTACATGCACACACTAACATATACAAACATACGCAGACACCTACACGCGCACACACACATATGAATGGAGATGTGTATATATATGAAAATAGATTACACATCCTAGTTTTCTCAAAGTATTCTACTTGTAAGCCAACGTATCTTTTCCAATTCCCAGATAATCCAGGCACCACCTTGTATGTATATTTAGCAACATTATTGTGTCCCGCTCTGAAGTCCACACCCATTGTTAAGACAAAACCTATCCAGACAAATCTGTCAAGACAAAAACCTTTCGATTAAATTGCAATAATTTAAGTAATTGGCGAAAGTATCAAATTTCTATTTCGGTATTATTCTTACTTCCGGAAAAGTGTTTTTCTAGCCGTAGATTCTAATTACAAATCTAAAGCTTAACCATGTTTGAGACTGAGGATTACGTTTTTCGTTTTCTTTCCATAAACTACAAACAGTTTGCAGGAATACCAATTATGATTTTGAAATTTCGTATAATGTATTTTTAAGAGACTTTTATCCTCTGGGGTTTTGCCCAGCACTCAGCATGTCGTACAGTCACTTACCAGCATCCTTGTCTCCATTGAGTTTTTTTTTCATATGAAAATCGAAATAAGTTGAAAAACCCACCTACAAAACTGCATCACTGAAATAAATTAGATAGTAATTAGGGAGCAATTACCTCTGCCAATGCCATTGTCTCTAGAAGCTGGATTAAAATCAGTTCGTTTATAGATACAATTTTTGGAAGGCCACCGTAAAAACTCCTTGATCTAAGGAAAAAAATTGAAAAAAAAATCTCTCACTCAGAGACGAATCCCTAGATCAGACCTGAATTCAACCGATTCTACCCTTACCCTACGACTTGCTCTTCCGGAAAAATTTTATTGGAATCCATTGGGAACCTTTGGAGATATTGCGTAGATTCATAGCTACGATGCAGGGATGATAACCGTAAAAGCTTCCTGGATCTACCCTGATATTTAATCAATTTTCCTCTTAGCCCATGGCTCGCACTTCCAAAAATGTTATTGGATTTCACTGAGACCTCTTCGAGATATTTATTGATATGCATTTATTTTTTTGCATCCGTTAACAGATATGAGCAGTGGAAGAACGACGCAAGATTGATTTGAAGATGAGAATAGTAACTTTTATTTTTGCTCCAGGGGCATTGGTGTGACGTAAATACGACGGTCAAAATATCCAAACATAGTACTTCCAGCATTACAAACATCAGTCTTCTGTGGGGGAAGGAAAAGGGGTCGACTCAAAGAGGAAGAGAAAAAAACAAGAGAGAGGTGGTCTATTCGCGTCATAATCGATCAACTTCGCTCTCCCTACGCGTCCATAGACTGGAGAAAGAGTGGGAGCAGCCTAATTAACTCAATTCTGTCTAATTATGACCCTGGAAGGGGGCTGACCCCTTTTTTTTCGGCAACGTCCGTTAAACTCGGACTGCGATTTTAGAGTGTTTAATTAAAAATATTATCTCAACGAAACCCTTTGCTCTCATTGGCTACATCGTATCACGTGACACCTCCCGGCACGCAGCTTGATCTTTCATACGTGAGAAAATCTATCGATCAATTAGACACCTGAAAAACGTCAGAACATTAAAAAAAAAAAGACCTTGTGCACTTAAATGATGACAAAGACACTAGCCCCTCCACAGAAGTCAGCTGGGGTGATGAATGTCAATTACACTCTTCCCTCGTCGTTGTGTTAAAATGTTATGTAGACAAAGAGACAACTGAGTGAATATACATGCTTTTTCAACATTTGTTGTCAAACTCCAATCTGGGGGGGACTTGTTCTTCCAACATAACAAGAACAGCAAGGACAATCCTCACCAAATATAGTGTAGTGAAAATTATCATTCCGTTACTGTGATTTGAAATCATGACCGATTGTTTGGTAGCTGGTTTCTTCGCCGACTCAGCCAAACCGACAAGTCTTACATATGTATGAAAGTTTATCTCACTGTCACACAAGGGCTTATTTCATTCTTATATATAATACATTCATACTAGAACAAGGCAGTTTCATTATTTTTCATTTATCATACTTACAATACAAAAGTTTCAGCAATCATTGGCAGAATTGTCAACCAACAATTTATTATGGAAATCACCAGCGAATCAGAAAGTGCTGAATCGATAAGCCAAACAAAAATGAAGTTTGTGCGACGTTTAATTTAAGCACTTAAGAGCCTTTAAAAAGTTTACTCCGCGGAAAACAGTAGAGCAACATTTTGTTTTGTCCAAACCAAAACAAGAAACCAATTTAAACTTCCAGATTCTGTGAAAAACAAAACAAAACAAAACAAAAAAAAAACAACAAAAAACCTTTTGCCTTAAGCAGTTATTTTCCACTAACTTAACGATTTTGGTTCAAAATCGAACACCATTTAATGCACATGTATAAAGATTGAAGGCGTGGTTGGTGACACTTAGAGCAAACTTGGCGAATCGTGTTCTTACTGCAGCTTGTACAGTTTACGTTTTCACTTGCAAAAAGGCATAAACATATATATTCCCCCAGCAATGGGTAATCATCGGAACTGACTGAGTCCTCTAGCCATGCCTGGCAGCCAGTCTAAGAGGCGGACATCCCTGATTCCAAATAAGTCGATGGGTTCCTTTTGAGGCTAGCTACGCGTGGTGGCGCGTGAGGAGCCCGGTGTGTAACGCAGAACACTCTTGTCACCCAACCGACTATGTCGTAGCTGGACCCAGACAAACAGGGACGAGAGATTGAGGCTGACCACGAGCACCACTCCCCTCCTATATAATCCATACCATGCGTACGTCACGACATCAGACACTGCTGTGCACCTGTCAGAGCTGAAGCTATGATCATCTTCGACCATGAAGGATAAACGGAATGAAGATGATGATGATGATGATGAATGCTATTTAGAAAGAGACTCATTATTATTCAATAAGTTATTTTGGGGGTTCAAATTATCAACCAAAAATGGAATCAACTCGCTTCCATCCAGAGTAGATCGATCATAATTTTTCCCTTCAACTAACTTCATTGCACACAACTACGACGATTCGTCCAACTCAAAATGTAGTGGAAACGTTTCGTTCCGCACAGTTCCTTCATCTTGTTGCTACCAACGAAATGGTTCAAAATTCGAGACAAGGGCATAACCCTTACTGCCGATGCTCTGAAAGTGTTAATCCACGCAAAACAGGGCTATCATCGATTTCATTAAAATCAATTACATAAACAATGACCCTGAACCCTTACTTTTACTCAAATTATAAATCCATCTGAACTCGTTGCAGGAGCAGATAATGGAAATTGACATTACGCCTTAAGCTGGTAACGCCTTGTTTTTTTTTTCAATATTGTGTAGTTTTCAGTTTTTTGTTTTTTGAAATTTAATGGAAATGACGTTCTTCTATGCATAACAGTTTCTCAAGTTTTTTTCACTTGAATTTTTAGAATTGCAACGAAAATATGTATTCAGAAAAAATATAAATGTATGCAAAATTTACGTATTTTTCTCAGAATGAGTTTCATCAGTGGTATTTCCTCATACGTTATGCAACAAAAACCTTTCTTTAAGACAAGAAAAAGCTAGGAATTGTAACGAAATGGTATCAATATCTGTATAATCCGACTAATAGTAATACAATCATAAGGAAGTTAAATTTCCTTTTAAGACTACGTAGTAACTAACTGATAACTGTTAGTAAATAGGTTAAAGTATTAAATAAAGAAATAACTTCTTCATTGGGGTAAAAATGTCATCCTTTGAAGTTTTCGAGTAGAATTTTAGCGTGAAATCTTGTTTTAGTAGAAAAAGCTTCCGTCGGCCATTATTACACCAATCTCTTTCTTCTCAGAAAAAAAAGTGTAATACATAAACTAGATGCAGCACATTTTCATGTGAAGTGCTAGCTATCTCCTTAGCCATAAAACACTTCAGACACCCCTTCAAAGGTGGAAACTTTGCAACACACACTTATCACAAACCCTCAACTTACGTCTTGCATGACTAAAATACACACCTTGGGAAATTTAACATTGACACTATACCTCACAATTTACTACGGGCTCAAGAAATGTATCCGGCGAAGACAATACTGCTGAAGATGCATTATCACTTGGTAAAATTTACAGCATCCTAAAATCTACACGTTTGATGATTGAGCAGCAACAAACAGATGGAACATTACAACAGGTTTAAAATGACATCCCTTTGAACATTTCAGATTTACCTACATAATCTGATTTACAAGCAATTTCATGCAATGTTGTTAATAAAAGCGTCCAAGCACAAACATAAAATTGAATCATAGGGAACGAATATCCCGAACTTTACACGATCGAAGCAAACGGACAACGCTTGAAATAATTGCAGTATGTCTTGTTTGACCAGGCATGAATACCAACAGACTTCCATGGATATAACTATACTTACAGTGTGTTGAATATACACAACGATCGGTTGTTATACATGAAATGTCATTTCACATCATAGCGAGGAATGATAAAAGTGAAAGATTTACAAAGGTAATTGCTTATTCTGCAGAATCAATATAAATGGAAATTATATTCGTTGTGGAAAGTTTTTAGACCCCAACGGCAATCTTGGAACGCAATAAGCTTTAGATACAATTTCAAAATGCTGCCAAAACTGCCCATAACATTGATGAAGGCCACTATATTGCGACTTGATTACCAATAATCAACCTAGATGGAGACTTTAGCTCGTTTTTAGCGATGAAGAATTGCCAAAAGCCGAAAAACAACAGTTCAATCCCTTTCTAGAATCTTCAAGACTCCAACAGTGATCTTATCAAGTCATCTCAAGACAATAGAAAGATTACATTTTAGTAAAATGGGCTCACATGAATAGAATGAAATGCTCCATGACAGTTCCTGACAACTCATCGCTATGATAGACTCTACGTTTAGAAATTTGAGGTATAAAGTAATACAGTTTCTCCCCATATTCACGTAATATTTTCCCAGCAGATTATCTGTTTCCCCGAGCATTTTAGAATCCAAATCCGTGATAATAGGTTCGATAATAGGGAAACCATAATATTTGCTTTTACTGAATTTTTAACAAACATGAACAATTTTACGGAAATGTCTTATTATCATTAGCAGATTGTTGGAAAACAATTATTATTTTTGATGTGACATGTTTACAATTCTTCATCTTGTTGCTTCAAGAAACAACATTTCACATGCAACAAGCTAATACACGAACACACTCTATTCCGGTAAATTTAGCAATCTTATTTCGCGTTTTACATTTCCATATTCAAGTAGACATCATTGGTTCACTATCACTCGAACAGTTTTACATTTATTTTCGCTTTAGTGGATACATGAACCCCTTGGCTTGTAGCAACCCCTTTTACAGATTTTTTTAAAGTCGAAGCAATTGCTTTAGCATCCCTAGAAAGACGGATATCCAATTTCAGAGTCTCCTCTGTCATCACCACTGCCACAGGCTCGGGGTCCCAGTCAGCTCTATTCCATTAATCTACAAATTTATTGGGTACAAAACACATAAAAAAGTCAGCATATCTTCCATGCTCGGACAATTTTTCGTGCAACATTTTAATCGACAATCCAAATTTTCTATAACCGCTGAAAAAAAAATGTTCAGAATCTGCTTTCCATTTTACTTTCACTGTGCAATTTTAAAGGCAAAAAAACCTGGATCCGGTCTAAAATTTCATCTATTTTTTTCAGCCTATCACCGAACCCCTCAACAATATCTGAATTTAAAAAAACAAAAAAGTATTGTGTGTAAAGATAAACAGACAAACAAACACGAGTAAATACATACTTCGTTGGTAGAGATAAAAAATAAACCGGAAAACAAAAATGTCTGCAACCGTTCCAAGTTTTAAGAAGGACAATTTATTTTTTTGCCTTAAAAATCTAGTCAAACCGATACAACATCTGACCTTTACAAGAACGACAAAAACAACAACAATAATTCTCATCAAAATGTGGTGTATAAACCAATGCATCCCCCAACGTAATTTTAACCCATCCAAGGATCCGCCACTCTTCTCGATGATGGGCATCAGAATTTGTCTAGTTCATGTCTACATCTTGTATTTTGTCGGCCTAGGTTTTGCATTTCATCTCTGGGGATCCATATTGTGAGTCGTGGTGTCCATCGGTTGTTTGAGATTTTTGCAACATGACCAGCCAATTGACATATAAGTTTTTTAATGGATTCTATTGTGTCTTGGACTCCGTTTTCTTCTTAATATATTGTGCCGTCTTGCGATCTCTCCACGTGAGGTTGGACATGATTCTCTCATGCGCACGCTGCATTCTTCTCAGTTTGCAGGTCTTGTCTTGGTTAAGTTCCATGTTTCAGCTCCATGAGTGACTATCAGGAGGATGAACTGGTTGTATTCTCTTCTTTTTAGGATTATTGGAATCGTCTTATTTTTGAAGTTACAGCTTGCTCTGCAGATTGAGCTAAATTGACAAGTCTTAAGTCTTAATGATGATTTATAGTACACATACACATAGCCTTATTTCCTTCCAATAACTAAATACATTAATATAAAAAATATATATCTTTATATTTTTTATTCGTTAGATATGAAATCTAAAACTTACAATCATAATCAATCAACAGTCTGGAATTTAAGTTAGAGTTAAGTTTGATCTTACAGCAGTCAGTCTAGTTTCGATGTTGTCTATATCGATCGGGAAGGAGATATTTATAGCCTTGAAAGTGATCAATAACGATTCAAAACCGTGAATTAACAAATTTACTTTTGCGAATTAGACCAAATCTGAACGACAAAAATATTGCCCCTCTCCAAATACCAACCAATGAAAAAAAATCAAAAAATATGTTCTGGCCGATGGGAATAAAGGAATCAGATTTCAAACAATCGTTCCCTTGAGCTTGTCTCCAGGCTATAAATTAAGCTAATGAAATTTGGCTCGTCAGTGAGTGTTCAGTCGTGTACCAGACATTACGCTATTCAAAACGACACTATGCCATATGGCACAAAGGTTATAATTTATTTTACCGGGATATTCAAAAGAAAAGGAAAAAAAAGCAATTATTTTTTAGTGCTTTCAATCCATAAGAAATTTGTTCCCTCGGGAAATTTGTTAGTTTTGAGAAAAATCGATTTGCTAAAATTTCAGCGGGGATAGGGCATATATATATATATATATATATATATATATATATATATATATATATATATATATATATATATATATATATATATATATATATATATATGTATATATATATATGTATATATATACATATATATATATATATATATATATATATATATATATATATATAATGTATTTACTCAGGTCTCACTGTATGAGTTGTAGGTGCATGCGAAAATTTTCTTTCTAAAATGTCGTTCGAAAAAGTTAGATTAAATGTTTCAATATCAAATTATATCAAAAAAATCTAGCCCCCCCAATACATATTATTTAAATGCGATGTTTAAAAAGTAGTGAGAGATACTAATAAAGGGAGATGAATCATGTACTAACTTCCGTAAGAAGGACAAAAAGCAACGGTCCAGTTTAGCATTATAATCACAAGGTAAATATACCCCCTTCAAATTAAAATCCTGAGGAAATTATTTTTCTCGGAACAGAATCCAAGAGATGAAAAAGGCCTTATGAATCGGAAGCATGAAAAAAAAAATTAGGTGAAAGATTTGAAAAAATATATATTTTAATATTCAACTAAAATAAATCTTGACCGACACGAATGATACAGACTTGAAAAAATCATTGTTAGTTGCATCTGCTCAACACTGACACATCTATTTTCAGATTTTCAAACATTCACTCTACACATTACATTTCCTTGAATTCACTGATGGAAATTTCTTGTATCGAACAATTCACCCTGGGATTAACTCTAAAAGACATTTGACAAATATATTTTCTATCACTCATTTTCGAGGATTCCCTCCTAAACTTAAACTCTCAAACACATATGCAAATAAAAACTTCCAGACATCTCTTTAAGAAAACTTTTTACAAAAGAAAAAACATGAATACACATATTCTCCTTTTGTGAATGTATTCAAATCATTTGTATGGAATCATTCATTGGTTATTATTTCCGTTAAAAGTCCTTTTTTCTTTACATTCTGACGGGTCAAGTAAATGATTTATCGGTCTCCTTTACTACCACCTTGTATATTTGCAATATTTTAACCAAAGTAATCACCAACTGAAGATGAAAACCAAGTAGGACAACAGGCTGGCTTCAGAAAGAGCTACTCGATCATTGACCATCTCCATTCGGTGAATCCACTAAGAGAGAGCAGCAGAATATAGAATGCCACTCGCATTAACATTTATTGACTTCAAGAAGGTCTTTGGAAAACCCCAAGTCGCCGTTGCAATCCATATGACAAGAATTAGACCCCATACATGTCAGAGTTATGCATCATATCTTACAACTTAGCGGTTCCATCATCAGATTACATGAAGACACAGAGCCCTTCCAGCTGGAAGAAGCATCATTAGAAAATTCAAATGGCAATGGGTTGTTCACGTTACTAGAAAGTCACCTAACCCCTCGATATCATTACTCACAAATTGATACCTAGTGCTGATATGGAAAATTGTAGAAGGCAAAAAAAAAAAAAAAAAGGGAGGCGTAACGAATTACACAAGTTCAGGGGATATTGGCGCCGCAACGCCTATGATCGAGAGGTACTGTGAACGTTAAAAGGCTGCAGCTCCTGATGATGAACAGGAGAATCTGAAAGCTGAAAAAATCAAACACTGAACTTTCTTGCATACACTCTGATCTAGATAACATGTACAACAGAAGTATGCTGCTGCTGCTAAACCGAGTAGTAGTTATTTAACTTATTTCACTTTTTGTTGCCTCTAAATGATAAAATTGAATTTGCAGTAGAATTCTGCTTAGGATATCATATGAGTTAGATGTTTATTTGATTAAGAATGTAAATACAATTCCAACACAGCGTCCTTTCGGTTGCAGTTTTTCTCATAGTAAACAGGGAAAACAAACTTCGAAGAAGGTGATTCCGTTCTATTCAGCCATGATTTTCACCAGAATAAAATAAAACAAACACTTTCCAAACTTAATTTCCGCTTTATTATTTTTATCATCATCATCATCATCATCATCGTCATTATTATTATTATTATTATTATTATTATTATTATTATTATTATTATTATTATTACTAATAATGAAATTACTTACGTCAAATGATTGATAACCCCTTGTTTGTTAATATCTTGAAATAGGAATACAAACAAGACTGTTTTGAATTTTTCAAAAATATGACATGGCGAATATTATGAAACAAAAGTGAAAATTTTCGATATATTATACATTTTCTCCTGTCAGAATTCAAGTTTAAAACGAATTTGAAAACGTTAATGGTGTGTTCTTCAAAGAGAAACGAAATAAAATTCGAATGTCACATATAAAAGTTTCAATAATGTGTCTTTTTTGTTTTTTTTTCTTCAAGAGTGCTTTCAAAAAAGCTGAAAAAGTGAAATGTATGTTCAATCAAGTGAAACGAAATAACTTTGAATGACTTGAGAGTCATTAATGTTACGAAAAACGCTGGGTATTTTAAAATCTCCGGTAAACAATTATCTAACAGAAGATTTTGACTGAAGAAGATACCTACCTTTTTTTCTACCCTCCCACTTCCTGACCTGTTATTCAACTACCCAACCCAACTTTCTTTTCTTCCCTCATCCCTACCCCCCAAACTACTTAGATTTCTTTTCTGTCCTCTATATCCCCACCCTCTTATATTAAATAACGCAAGCGTTCCCATATATCATTACTGAGAGCATAACATTAGAACAATATAATAGATTGGCGAGTTATTTTCGTACAAGCATTCACTGCAAGAATTCGATTCCAAAAGAGATCGATGTCAAAGAAAACCAGAACAATGTTTCGAAAGAGCGAACATCTATCCCAACTACAATTTTGAAAATAAATGGAAAACTAAGAAGGAAAATAACTTTAAACTTCCTTAACGTCGGAAGTTATGGGGAAAAACAAAAAAACAACAGCAACAACAGAAGAAAAATACGCCTGACCAAGAGACACTGAACATCCTTCCTTTCCGCATTTCGTTCCGATCAAAAACAGACAAATTGGTACATGCCTTCTTTTAGTTTATAAGGTACGCAGCGCAACGTCTATTTCAGATTCAATTAAATTTGTGAAATGTGTATATAAGAGCATATCGTGAAAACAAGAAGAAAAGTTGAAAATTGACGGGAGCGGAGATCAAAATTCAGAGAAGCACACAAGAAAGAAAGAAAATCAGTTTTCCTTGAGGAAAATTGCTAACCTAGTTATAATGTTCAAAAGGTAAAATGTTAACAAGATGGAAACGGCGATGAGAAAAGTTTAGGCCTGGCTTTGGTTCAGATCTTGCGTACGAAAAGATTCTGTTTGTTTGTTTCCAATTATAAGAAAAAAGCGAATAGAAATTATGATTAGTTTACTACAATATATCCATAAAAAAATGACCGTGTTATTTATGTATGGATTGAGAGTAAAGAGCCAAAAGCCAATGTACTAGGTGATTGAATAAAAAATAAAAAAGGTTCAGTAATAGTATAAGTAGGAAATAATCATATGACGTAATTCCCGACGATAAAAATATGAATTTCGGTATAATATGATATCAGTTGACATTTTTCTTACATTACTTTTCCTCATAATATTTTTGTCGTAGAATCAAAAAGAATTTGTCAAAAAAATGAAGTAAGAAAAAATTGTAAACCTTTTTCTTGGGAAAAAAAGTAGTCGTTGAAAAAATAAAAGACACTTGCTCTGATTTGAAAGAAATGTATATAAATTAAATTGAACTTATACACCATTCGAATTTTCCTAATACCCATTAGACTTTTCAATTCAATACAAACATTAAATAAGAATTCGCGTTCAAATTAATCACAACAGGAAGTAATGCAATCTTTTTTCTCTTGGTCGCTAACACTGCAATCCTTTGACACATGAACATTTTCATGAAGTCCTCTTATGACAACAGGCTATCAAATTTTCATAGATAGATAGATAGATAGAGAGAGAAAGAGAGAGAGAGGGGAAGATAGAGATGTTACATTGAAAGTACCAGTTGAAGTTAACCCATTAACAGTGGCCAGTGGTGAATTGTGATAGTTGTCCATTGCAAGATAGAAGTCCTTGTTGATCACAAGATGAAAGCTCTGACTCACAAATAGAAAATTTGTTGTCAGCAATCTCAATGAAGAACAGACAGTGTAACAAGTTATTTCTACAAGTGATACAGTCAGTTAAAGCACCAAATCCTAACAATATTTAGACGGATGACCGCTTAGGGAACGCCGGGTTCTAAAACCAGCTTTTGTTTTGCGTTGTACTCGACTGATTTTAGTCGATAATTTTAAAGAAACGAAACAATAAAACTTTGATGGTCAAGTCTCACTGAGAGTGCCTTTTCTCATCTGAAGTCAAGCAGCATTTAATCTCATCAGTGATCAGACTAGTGGCCGCTAAGCAATACAAAATTCTCTACTTAGTTCATAGCCTTATGCCGAACTAAGCAAAATGAGTGAACAAGGAAGAGGAAATAGAATGTAAATCGACAGAAAAAACAATTTTTTCATAAAGGAGGGGATGAGAACGGGGAGCTGCGACTCCCCTGATCGAGAATTCATCAACTCAGCAGTAGTAAGCTATTCGTATCCACATAGCTGAAATTCAGCTTTTGGGAAGCAACTTGGAGATTATTTGACAAGGTCATAGCAAATACAAGTAAACAGAAAAATGATAGCTTGTTCTTTGAAAATTAACAATCTGCGGTAGTGCACTGTGAAATCTCAAACGATCAAAACTGTTCCAAACATACGATTTTGGTTGTTTCTCTTCTTTGCAATACGCTGTAAGAAATCTTTTTTTTTTTTTACTGTTCCTTTAATGCTGGAATCCCGTAAACCAATGTCAGAATATCAACTTACCAGCATCACCAATGGAGAGATGAAAAAAGAACATTTGATTCACTCTACAATGTTACTTTATCATCACCATCATCACGATTACTGACGCAGTAACAGTAAGAGAATTATAAAAAAAAAAGACTTCAATTTAATAGATTGAGAAAGAATACGAAGAGAGAGAAAACAAAGACGACTTGAAGATTCAACATTACATACGAAGTATGCCAGGAAAGTATTCAGCTATTTAATTTAAACGAGAAAACGCCTTCCTAGAATATTAACTCTTTTCTCCACTTCAAAGTAATCTCCTTTGGTCTTCATACATCTGGACATCCTTTCTACTTTTGAGAACATTTTGCATTATCCTCTTTTTGTTTTGATCTGTGATTAAGTGACTGAACGTCCGAATAGACTTGGTTAATTTTCTTATTCACTGTGCCCATAAAATAACAGATTATTACTGACCCAAAGCAGGGAATAGGAGAATCTATTTGCTGAATTGGGATATGGATGAGAGAGAACAAAACGAAAAAAAAAAAAAAGTTTATCATATTCTTTTCTCCCCCCCCCCCCCTGCCGAAATGCCTTTTGCATCATTTTGGAGTGCAAGTATCTAAGGTTAAGAATCAATAATTCACGATGTCAGTTCGGAAAGTATCCAAGTCATCCTGAATATTTCAACTACTGGATGTGTTGCCTTACGTGACTTGGCAACCGATCAGAGGAGACCATATTGCGCATGCGTGAACAGACACTTCTGTTCAAGTTTGTGTACCTTATGATCGTCTCGTCATCAATGCAATAGTCACACAGTATGACGATTCACACAATGACGTCATTCTTTATGTCTCATATTAGACTTTTTCATTTCGTTCCAGTCACTGAGACCCCCACTATCCTACAGACTAATTTTGACTCCTTGAGATTCATGGCTTTCCATGGTTCGCAGATGTAATTATGCAAAACATGTAGAGGCAGATGATGATGATATGCCCTTCCACTGGGTGGACGAGGAATTTATGAAGCTAAATGAATATATCACTTAAATTCATCCTTACTGACTGTCCAGTTCCGTGGCCCAGCGGTGGAATACCGGTTTCTAGATCTGAAGCAAAGGTTTCGATCTTGCTTTGTGGTACTGGATGGGATGATGGATTGTCTATCGCCATACTGTCTGTTGATTAAACAATTACATATAAATATATATATATATATATATATATATATATATATATGTATATATAAAACACAATATTTGTGGTACAAATCAGGCTAGCAGTATAACATAATATGATAATATATCAATAATATAAAGCCACTTCTGAAACGTATGAGCTAGTTTGTGTAGCGAATCCACATTCTACTATATATATATATATATATATATATATATATATATATATATATATATGCATACATACGAGTACTACTCTGTTGTTGGGTTGGCAAGTCCGTCCTTAAAGGCAATAACCTGTGTCGTAAGTTTGATCCTGTCCTGTTGTTGTAATCCCAATTTAAACTAAGCAAGGCTTACAATAGACGTACATAAGTAACTTTTTTCGCTAACCGGAAGAAATCTGAACAGTATATCTGCACCAGCAATAGAAAGTGAAAAGTCAGAAGGCATTCAGCATTTGTATTTCAGCAAGCCATTACAAGGGCAGTACGCATTCCGAGCAGTGTGAAAGATTTCGCCAAGCTCCTCCTCTCTGAACTACATTCAACATCTCAGTAGTAAATTGCAA
Source organism: Thysanoteuthis rhombus (assembly GCA_963457665.1). Lineage (NCBI taxonomy): Eukaryota > Metazoa > Mollusca > Cephalopoda > Oegopsida > Thysanoteuthidae > Thysanoteuthis > Thysanoteuthis major. The sequence continues at coordinate 61,630,466 of OY735203.1, read as the reverse complement.
TAGCTTTCATCAGTGTCTGTGAGCGCTTGTATTTTATCATTATTCACTGTGTGAGTTCTTTTTAAAAAATGCAACTTATAGTACCAAAAACAGCGTAAGAGAGCTGGTAAGGACAGCATGCTTAGTATGAAACTAAACCTAATTAAGAAAGTCATTTTTTGGAACTGGGAAAGCTCTAAATTATCCCTACATAAATTAATGGTAACTGCTTTGCCCAAGCTATTTCGGCTTACAATAGAATTTGTAATGGTTCTCTACCCCCGGGTGAGAGCGAAACCTGGATATTATGAAAAGACATCGATCTAAAGAATGGTTTTTGCACCCATTCTGCAGCATGGATTGGGAATGAAGATTTAGCCACTGATGAAATTCGAACTTGCATCGCCTTTTTTTCCGAAACCAGGCCAACAACAGTTATCAAAAATAAGTATTTGAGCATCTTGATAGAGAAGAAGAAAAAAAGTCTCACCATTTCATGTAATGTAAAAATCCAACGGTGAATAAATATGGTCAGGATAAATTTCATTTAAGACATCACTGGCGTTTTCCTTCGGAAAACATCTAAAATAAAGTTGATAAAACATCTAGAAACATCTGGAGAATCTAGATGTTATTACTAAATCAGTATGACACACCCTAAAAGGTCAAAAAGCAATAGAAAAAAAATTAGAAGGTGTTTAGTGGAGTACTGATGCCAATTATCAAGTCGGTAGACAAAAAAAGTATGGCTAGGTGCGCAGGAACACACAAGCAAACATAAAGCGTACACACACACACTAATAAAAAATCAGACAATTACCTTCCCATTATAGTCCAGGCAATCGGCGCAGAATTCGGTTGGTATAAAAGTATAAAAGTTGGCAAGATTCTTTAAGGTGTACCGAACATTCTCAGATACGGAAACACTTTGAAGCGGACTTTTCTTAGTAACGGTTGCTTGGCAATATTTTCAGCTAAGTAAGCCTATAAATATCTTCCAATGGAACGCAAATTCTTGGATCTGCCACGAAATCTGATCATTCCTTTTTCATTGTATGGTCCGCCTTTCCGAGATATTTCGTTGAAATCCATTGACAATTTTGATGATATGGTTTAGAGGGACATGTGCAAATACATAAATGTACAAGAAACGGAGAATTATCTTCATAAAATTCTATATTCGCTCCTGTTTCTCCATACGATATCTTAGAAAGTCCTCAACAAGACTCTCCATTACGTTGTTCCATTTATATAAAAAAGTATCCGGTACCAAGTTTCAGCTCAAACAAATGATCTTGGAAGCAACTTGTTAGAACAAACTGCAAATTGTTCAGACCCCGTTGCCAAATGGGTTCTGTGAGTAGATCTACGCTTTGCACCGATAATTAGTAGAAATGTTTCGTGTAACAACATCTCCTTATTAAATCTTATGACATATTGAGTTAAGGAATTAATCATGTCCAATATAATGGAAGTAGAAAAAAAGTTGTCGGATTATCATTTAAATCTGTTTTATGAAATCAAATTACAATGGAGCCCAAGGACAACTAATATACATCTGACTCTCAGTTAATAAAATTTGCTAAAGTGCATTGCATTAACCTTTCGAATTACTATGTGGACACAGTGATACAAGTCACAGGTTTAGGTAAACAGTTAGCAAAGCGACTGGTATCTACTAGTAATAATGATTAATAATAATTGATTTAATAAAATAAATCCAGACAATGAATCAACTTCACAGTTCTATTTTCATTCTGCCATTTTCCGACCAATTTGTTCCAATTTTATCCTTTGCTTTTTCGTTCCAGTCAATTTGATCGTCAAAAGCTAGCTGGAACCTTGTAAATTGAATTAAAAAAAGCTATCAACGGTTCGGGATGTCGTCAGTTGACATTTTTTGTTGCATTTTTCTCCTACCATTTTGGTTTTATTGTCACCTGAATCTACTTGGAACGCTGATTCTTCTCTAGAATTTCTTTCCTTTTCTTTCCAAGAACTTTATTGCATTAGGAAAGGTATAAGGTGGTATGATTTTCCGGAAATATCCGTCCGTCAATGTATCAACGCTCGTGATTGGTGTCGTACACACAGATATTAAGTTGAGAAGGGAGGTGAATTTCGAGCACAAAACTATGCCAATTGTGACTAGAAATTGAATAAAAATTAAATCATGTACAGCTACGATGCAAAGGAGGCTACTTTCGAAAATTCCCTGATTAGCCTCCAATTACAAGTAATCCTTTCTTTGTCTGAGACTCACATATCCACAAAATGTCAATGAAATTCTTTGAAAATCGTTAGATCTGTGGTATGGAAAAGCAGGCGTACACACATGAGGACAAAAAGACAAAAAAAAAACAAACTCTAGATATGATTGAACTCATTGATTGTTATCTGATCCAAGGGTTAACCTTCCAGGAGATTGCAGTGAAATCTATTGAGAACTTTAGCAGAAGAAAATCTGAGTAAATGTATTAGTGTACGGAGAGAATGAAAGCAGTCAATAATTGAACAACTGTAGCGTCAAAAAAGGAATTAATTTGACGGTGTTCGTTAAGATTCTCCAGAATCTAGATATTACTAATGAATCCGTTAAAATAAGTTCGAAGCTTTTTTTCTCAAAAAATCCAAGATACATTTCCAGGAGGGATCTAGTAAGTCGCTCATGCAAATTTTCAAGCCTGTAGACTAAATAGTGTGGCCAACAGCGCTGAACACACAAACACATAAACAAACACACAAATCAAGTTACACACTAACATATGCAAACATAAAAACGGATATAACCATTCAAAATCTTTGATACGTACGGCTGTTCAACCCTTCGTCATCTTTGATGGCTATGGTGGTTCAACATATATCTCAACCAAGATGAAAATAATCCAAAATCTACCCTAAAATCCAACCAATTTCTTTTTACCCATGGATACCATGCTGGATAGTTAACCGCAAAAATTCTAGGATCCGTCCAAAATTATAATCTATTTCTTGTTAACTAAGAGCTCACCTTCCCACAAATCGTCATTCAAATCAATTGAGAACTTTTGGGGATATTGTGTTGAGCATAAAGTTGTGATACAGGGGAAGTAAGTTAAAAAAAAAAACCCTGGACTCCTCCCCCTCCCTTCTACCAAGGATTCAATCAATTTAAGCATTATTTGATTGATTCTAAATTGGATTACAAAACTTCGTCACTTGAACACTTCGTCAATTGACAGATGTGTCGGCTACTCCCTAACTATTTTGGTTTTATTGCCCCGGGCGCTACACAAAATGCTAATGCTTTACTTCAATTACTTTCCAGCAACTGTATCGCATTAGGAAAGACACACCGGGTTATGATATTACCAAATACCCGCTCGCCGGTGAGCTACCGAGATTGATGCCACGTACGACGGATGTTCGAGTGGATGGACAAATGCATATATGATGTGATTGGCTCGACGGGAAACTAGAACGACATATCAAAGATAATGTTTGTTTCATCACACATTACAAGTGTCCATTTATTTATGGGCGAATTTTGATTTATTGAATGTCTGGCAGTTTCCGTTCTTGCCACTAGATCTTTCCTCTAAAAATAAAGGAGACACGTTAAGTTACTATCTAATTTTGTACGTGCCTATTCGTAAGCAGAGGAAGGTTCAGAGTGGCATAACAGTTATCCAAACTGAAAACTGAATCTTGGAGCCAAGTTTCAACTGTGGCTGCTTACTTCAACTTTGCATTTAACATGAATTCGCCCCCAGGGGTATTTTGTAAAAAGCAAGGTAGATGAAAATTTTTTTTTTAGTTTTGGTCCCGTAAAACTTATGATTACTCCAAAAAAAAACATGACATGACTGACTGCTGCAGGTTCAAGCTTTGCGCCAGTTCTATTTTGACTAGAGATGATTACTGCAGATATTGTATTGTGTTTATCAAAAAAAGTATATATATATATATATATATATATATATATATATATATATTGAGATGTAGATATTATCAGAATTGAATAAGTCCGTGCGAATTTGTATGATGGCTTTTAGTTAATATCTATGATTTTTCAGTTTAATTCAATTAATCTATATCGCCCCCTGGAAATCGAATCCCAGTAAAGTTACGTGGATTTAACATATACATTCGCAACTTTCATTTTGGTGAGGATTGTTCTTGTTAATATTCTTCAACATATATGAAATGCAGAGTGTATCGATATATTACGTGTATGCTATCAAGTTTTACGGCAAGGATAAACTAGTTATACATAATTCTTTGTCAATGACAGCCCAATTTTTTTCATTTGGAATGCATTTCAACCGTGAAATAATCTGCAATACATTCTATTGCAAAATTGTTAACGATGCATTTCTATAAGAAACACAAATACAAAATAATCATTGTTATATTTTTATCAGTAATTGTTGCATTCATTTTCTGACTTAAGATGATCCTTCTCTTCCTTATTTCCAGTGCATTCTATAGCGAGACCCTGCTACACATAATCATAAATGGAATAGCCTTTTACAGTTACTAACGCTTGAATTATTTCGTAACCACTTACAATGCAGTTTTACTAGATTTACAATGTACAACATGATAAAATTCAGATCGAAATTTTAGAAATTTGGCTGTTAATCATCAATCGAGAAATTTCTTTTTTGTTATAGCTGAAAATACTTCAGGCAAAGCAAAGAAGTAGCGTTAGATTCTGTTTCACAGCGTTACAAAAGGCCGAAATCCTGCTTACAAGTATTGTTTTGAAATGCAATTAGCGCTGTCATACAACTGTTTGCATATGGAACCTAATTTGTATCTCATTTCCAACGGAGCGTCTCATATAATACACGAACGCTTCACAAATTTGCCAACGAAAGTTACTATGATACTCTCTCTCTCTGCACGTGTCTATGTGTTTTACAAACTGAGAATCATGTTCAACCTTACATGGAGAGATCACAAGACAGCATAGTATATCGGGGAGAAAATGGGAGTCAGAAATATCATAGAATCTAACCTTAATAGGCAATGGGCAAGCTATGTTTCAAGAATGGACATCATGACTCAGGACATGGATCCTCGGGAATCACGTGCGAAACCAAGGCTGACGGAATACAAGATAGAGAGCTGAACTAGTCGAACTCAGAAAATACAAGCTCTGCGACGCCCATGATAGAAAATCGTGGCAAATCCTAGGGAAAGTCTATGTCCAACGACAGGCGACAAAAGACTGATGATGATGATTATGATGATGATTCAAAAGTTGATACAAAAGCTTTTAACAGTTTTATAAAATTATATCGAATCCTTTGCCAAAAGGAAAGACTGTCCAAATTGTCCATCTAAACAAATCATTTGCTCTATGTAGAATAGCGTTATGACACTTTCTCAGGGTTCCATAAATTTGTAAGACATGCAAACATACCGACACACAGACACAGGCACAGACACACGCACACACACACACACACACACACACATATATATATATATATATATATATATATATATATAGTGCGTCTGTGTATGTGTGAAGAAAATGTCTCATTTATGCAGGTATGATCCAAGATAATATACAAGGAATGTTTTTCATAATTGTCTAAACAAGATAGTTTGTTTACATACCATAGTGCATATGTGTGGATCTAGTGATTGTTGATATTGTCCAAACGTTTTTGACCAAGTTCAATCAGTCATACTTCTGTTCACTATCAAGGTTGAGAAAAAGGAACAGTAGGTTTCATTTTTTGTTGTTTGTTTTTCAATTTTCGAATAAAGTGTTTACTATTTGGTTATGATTTTAAACTTAACGTTCCCCATCAGTTCGTTGTGGGATATAACACAAGAGATCCTGTGTGTGACCTTTTGTATACACCAGTTGTTAAATACTATTAGAAGCCTACTTCCCAATTTGATCCTTTTTAATTTAATACCTAGAAAATATTTATGATGAAGGCTTCTAAAATCTGGAGCTTTTTTTCTCAGTTAAAATGTGTTTGATATTTATGTGTATTAAACGTATACAAGTAAGAATGCCGTGGTCTGTTCAGTTATATTCATTGATGTGAGCGCGTTTCGCACTTTGATTTGAAAGTTGGCACATTAGTCTGCGAACAAATTTGTTAATCTTTTTAATCGCATAGTATGCAGTCACTCATTAGGCAAGAGTATTTCTAAAATGACATTGATATTCTTTAACTGATTGATGATCAGCATTATTATATTTGATAAGATTATATTTTTTCCGTTATCTGTAATCGATGATATATCTTATATATTTGTAACATTCAACTATAGATATGTGCTAGCGTATGATGCAGTTAATATCTGCTAAATTTTGTTAATAATCCTGGTGCATTTGCAGTCAATAAAATACATGTATTAAATTTCACTGGCTTTTTAAGAAAATATTATCAACAGATTTCTCATACGTTAATTTCATTTGTTTGCTGCCGACTTTATAAAGGAATCCATTGTTAAATCTTTGTTGAACAGTAACGAGTTCATTGTTTATTAATATATAAGAGGCGGTTGTTTGTTGGTCTCCTTTGCTCAAATTTTCTATGGTGCCTGTCTTGTATTCGAGATGACAGAAATCTAAACCCGTAGGAAAGCAGTGAATATGTGGCTATCGGGGTCAATTGATACGTTTACAAAAGGGACCCTGTGTTTACTGTTGAGTTTGTTAGTAATTCGTAGAACGAAATTGTTTTCAAAAGGTGCCTTCAGGCCCTTTTTTTATCGAAGATATTTTGACAATGTTCACGCTCACTGGATCAACACAAATATTCCGTTGTACACAAAAAAGAGCTGCAGACTCAAAAGAAACATTCCCCTTGTCTATTGTATTCAATCAGATTTTGATACACAGATACACATTCTCAAACATAGACACACATATACTCAGACACACATGAGTATATCAAAACCTCTAGACACATGTGTACGTATGTTATCAGGCATTCTAACAATGTTTATATACATACGTTCGTATAGAGAGATAGATAGAAACAGACTGATATAGACACATACATGTAAACATAATGGAATGAATATATATATATATATATATATATATATATATATATATGTGTGTGTGTGTGTGTGTGTGTGTATAATTTGCACATAGTACCATGATATCAACGGATGTGTAAAATAATAGAATTACACAACTCACGTTAATAGATATCGAGAAATAATTGAAGTGACAAAACGTTTTTTGATATATTTAGTGTTCAAAGCTTTCCAGTATACAAGCTAAGGTAATTCATTTTAAGCCTAAAGTGATATTTGAAAGTATTCTTACTTTCATCTCAGAGACAAAACTATTCAGAATGTTGTAATTGTAGTACATGCGAAGCAATTAAGATTGCATTAGTATTATTTATTGTCCCAACAGCAATCATAAATATATGTAATGTTATCTCTCTCAATAGCATGTGCAGGGCACAGCGTATTGGGGTGCATTGGATCACTTCCTGAACGGAGCCATCGTACCCAACGTTGTGATTCATCGTACCAGGTTTTGGAATTTCGATCCCAACGTGGATTTAAGGTTATCTATTTTGGTTTGATTGTAGTTTTCTAGTTATTGAATAATCAAAATATAGAATTTAGGTTTCGGTCAGATTTCATGGGGGTGTAACCTTTTTTTTTTTTTATTACTAAGCACCAACTTGTAAATTTTTTCTCGTGAAAAATCGTCCTCTATTCAAAATTACCCGGAAACAAAATGTTAAAAAAATGGTTTCTCCTCGTTGAGAAATGATTTACTTCTTGTTATTTCTTGAATTTTACTTCCGGGCAAAAATGCTTTTCCATCGACAATTGGGAAAGAAGATATAGAACATTGATGAAATCGGTTGTTCAATTAGTTTTTGGATGACGGCCAATCAGAAGTGTTAGCAATAAATTGGAAATTAAATTCAGCACTTTCAGATGATAAGTGGAGAGAGCTGACTATATTGATTGTATCGATGGCATGATTTTTGCTCCAAATTACGCACGACATCAGGTTTTTAGTGCAGCAGGAAAAAACTCACCCTGAAGGAGTACATATCAAGAATCTCAACAATGCAATCATGGCTCTCATCAATGGAAGTACGACACGTTGGCTGTAAGGTTCGTTTCACATGTAATTTACAATGCTTATTAGACTGTCAGTCTTACTTTGCAGAGAGTGAGCCATCAAAATGTGGGAGCTTAAAAGAAACACAAGCACATTGGAAAGGTGAGTGCAACAGTGAACGCTGAAGATAATTCCATCTCACTTTCCCTTGATTTCTTACGCATTTATTCCCAGAATTCCACGCTAAATGGTGCAGCACCGGTATATGTATATGCTGCTTACAGAAAAGGTTGAATGACACTTGACAGTGTCTTTGAGTTCATGAAGATTGTTCCTGCACTCCACCTCAATAATTACGGGGCACATCTTTTTCCTTAGAACCAGAGACACTGCAAAGGTCATTTGCTTAGTTATAAAGACTCTATCTCACCTCTGTAGTCAAAACCCCAAAGCGCTGACTGACTCAATATATGGATCATCTAAGATCTTCTACACCCAGATATCCAACACTTTTCATGCTGGCCAACCCTTCACGATGTTATCAATCTTCTAGTAAAAGTTTATCCGTGTCTAGATTTCCCTATTCAATCTAAGCGTATGCTGTGGCTATAAATTGGAGCCTTTTGCTTTTATCCTTCTTTTCGAATGGACCTTCTCGCTTTGGACATATCTACATTGGACCTTTTTGAATCAGACCTTTTTGCAATGGGCATTTATTTGTTGGTACTTTTTTGCATTGAATCGTCTAGAATCGAACTTTTTTTTGCATATATCCTTTTTGCTTTTGACCCTTTTGCATTTGACGCAACGGAGGGGATCTATCTGCATACTTCATCAGATTACAGAATTCAATATAGCTCGCCTCAGTGCTAAGACAAAAATCTTCAAATGACTCAGTAGAACATTCTGCTAATGACAGCAATTGTGACATATCCGGCAAGATCTCCAGTAACTGATGGATCGATTTACTAATGCCTGTAAAGACTTTGGGGTAACTATGAACCTGAAGGAGATAAATTTTCTGGGGTAAAATACTAAGACAACAACAGTTATCACAATCGATTACTACGAACTTGATGTCGAACATCCGCCTCACTATTCGAGGATTGAACAGACTCAAGCTTACAGTGAACACTGCGATAATAGTGTACAAAGCCTACGTTGTCAGCTTTATATGAATGCTACACATGGTCCATGTACACCAGGCAGAAAGGAGGACTCAACTCTTTCCACATGGGAATCCTCTTCCAGATCTGTGGCATACGCTGGTATGATAGAATTACCAATACTTAGACCTTCCTACCATGTTAGGCAGCAACATAGACTCTGCTGTCTGGGTCTGGGCCAATGCATTCAGGATGGCTGCATCCCGAAAGACATCTTGTATAAAGAGCTGGCATCTGGTAAGAAAACCGACAGTCGACGCCCAGGCAAGAGAGACATGAAGTCAGCCACCATCGACACTGACTCTTTGGAGGACCTTGCAGCTGATCAGACATGGTGAGAAAAGTACCTAGACCCAACATCTCAATGAAGGAAAGAGAGGCAGTGTTGTAGCAGATGGGAAGGAGCATTAACCGTAGCAACAACTCTAATAGACTTGTCGTAATTCACATATCCGACCTCTGCAGTAAACCAAACTACTCCATAGGTCTTTTAAGTGATAAACGGCAACCATAAAGGCTAGGATACGTCACTCAAGCTGAGAAAATACGTGTATATATATGATGAGAAGAAAAAAACTTCATGAATCCAACATTCGTTCTCCTGTGCGAAAACTTCTGGAAAAATGGGACGACATTTCTTGTATTTTGTATTCGATGAAACTTATATATGATTATAAATTGTTACGTGATATAAAAAACTCAATTGAATAGATCTTGCGTCATTGAAAAGTTAAAGTATCACCAACTCTAGACAACGTAAATAGATGTTATTACCATTGAGCTAAACAACCGCTGGTAATGCAAAGGCCCAGATGACTGCTTTCAGCACTAATTCACGCACACCCCCACACATACACATATATGCACACACACACACACACACACACACACACACATATATATATATATATATATATATATATATATATATATATATTTCTTAATACATTTGTTGAAAGCAGCGAATAAACAGAGCATTAAAAAGATGAAAATTTGAATTGAAAGCAGTTATTTGGGCCTTTGCATTACCAATGAGAAGAGTATCACCATGTTGAAGTGGCTACCCTATCCGTCGCCGGTTCAATTCGTGCAACAGCCCCATTTTCTCCAATTGTTTATTATATTTACATTTTTTAGGGTGTGTCATACATTAACTTTGTAATGACATGAGATCATTTCAAAGAAGTTTCTATATAATATAACACAATTTTTTAATCATTCTGTCAGATCATATATATCAATTCCCTAATACACACACACACACATATATATATACGTATATATATATATATATATATGTGTGTGTGTGTGTGTGTGTGTATGTGCGTGTGTGTGTGCGTGTGTATAGTGAACTGATGGAGTCACACAAGCAGGACAAAAAGTATGATTTTTATTTATCTCAACTGGTTTCAACCTATGACCATCAAGATGAGCAAAAGAATGCCAAAATATATATTTTCACCTTCAAGTCAGGCATCAAAGAACTTTTCCAACCTGGGCACATAGTATCTACAATTATTATGCAAGCCTTCTGTCTCCAGAGATCGTAAAGGTCATACTCTGTGCCAACTTTCGGTCAGGTCCTGGCCCTTCTTTGTCTCTGTCCTCATGTGATTAATGTTTAGAATAGAATGTGGTTTCTTTGTTTGCAGAGAAACTTTTGTGGATAATGTATATATATATATATATATATATATGGGGAGAGAGAGAGAGAGAGAGAGAGAGAGACTCGAATGAAAATATGTAAAAACATTGAAACATTTTGACAGATCGTAGCGAGTCTAATAAGAAATGTACAAAAGATTTAGAAGTTCCATTTTATAGATTTATTCACTAAAATATCGAGCATTGTACATTTAGAGAAATAAAGTTAAAATACACTTACACATACGCATACGCACACACGCATACATGCATAGTCACATTTATTGTCAGCCATTATAACTACACAGCTTGGCAAAAGCCATTCCCATCAAGTTCAATCGCAACCATGACTGCACTGAGCTCTCCCATGTCTTATCAGGAATATTTCTTCCATTCCTCCCATCTTGCATCTGGTCTTCTCCAACCGATTTTGCTGTCTCATGGGAACTAATCAGTTTATCTTGGTTCCATCTGTTGTCATTTCTTTTTGTTGCTTAAATATTTGCATATTATTCTTCACACTTGACCTCCCATGGTTCCATCCGGTTTTTTTCTTCCTCCCTCTCCCCCACTCTCTCTTTTGAGTTATCCAAGCATTGCTCTTCTCATAGATCTCTACATGATTCTAAATATCATCTCACTTCGTTTCATTATTATCTATGTTACGTATTCGTAGGTCATAGCTGGTCATCATGCATTCATTACATACTTTACGCATCAAGCACATTGGCAGGGATGGTATTTGGCATGTCTCTTTTCATACCAAATGCTTTCCAGCCAATCGTTATGTATTGTGCTATTTCGCTTTCATGATCTTCCCATAATTTTACTATATAACGTACGTAAACCTATCCGTCGCTCTCTTATTCAACCCCGTCCTTTCACATCTTATGACACTCGGGGCACTTTATCGTTGAAAATTCAATTGCTCTTTGCCTTTAAGCCTACCTTTTTTACTCTAACGTCATCACCGAATGTCAATTGGTTCAAATGCATTCCCATTCCTTCCCAGTCTATTTTCCGAAAGACGATTTCAAGCAGTTTAGGTGATGTCGTATCCCTTTGTCTAAACTCCTCTTCTATCGCTCTTTTGTTTGTATCTGTAAGCAGTCTAACCACTGAAGTGTCATTTTCGTATATGTTTTGAATGATTTCTGTGTAATTATTGTAAACATATTCTTCTTGAATTGAATTTGGGAGTCAAATACTTTCTCAATAGCCTACATGATTCGAACAAGGTAGGTCATTGCAGTCTCATGATTTTTCGAATGGTTGATTTATTGTATGTAATTGCTCCATTTTTGAATAGCCATTTCTGATGCTTGCACGTTCATCTTGTTGATATTTACCAGAATGCATGATAGTTGTTATTACTTTTGCAAATAATTTATATATGTTAGTGAGAACAGTTGATGGTTACCAAGATTTTACCCATTTTTTCTTATCGATCTTCTGTTAATTAGTCCAACAGTTTTAGTTTCGTCTTCTTAATGATGAGCCGATGAAAGACACATAAAAAGGATTGAGTTCACAAATAGCTTTATTTTTATTTATTTTATAGACAAACATATATATATAATCACAAATTGGATTAAATAATAGAAAAACTTTTATTTGAAATGATCCCCCATCGTTACATGGCTAATGCGTCATCTAGACCAGACAATGTAGATAGAATAAACAATTGTAGAAAAAGGGGCTGCCGCAGGAATTGAACCTATAACCGACAGGGTAGCCGTTTCAACGAACCGATGCTCTTACTAATGAGCAAAACAGCCGCTGGTTATGCAAAGGCCCAAATAACTGTGTTCACTCCAAATTTCCGTCTTTTCCAGTTTATTTGTTTCTTTCAACATAACAGGTATGTATCAAGAAATGGATACGTATTATCCGACAGAATGATAACAAATTACCTCATTCCAAATAAAAACTCTCATTCGGAATGATTTCCTGCAGTTACATGGCTTACGCATCATTCAGACCAGATAACATGAATAAAATAAACAATCAAAGTAAATGGAGTTGCTACCGGGTTTTTATGTAACATGACGCTATTCGTAATCATTCTGTCGGATAGTATCTATCAATTTCTTTATACATACGTGTCGTGTTGAAAGAAACGGAAAGACTGAGGGAGAATAGTTTCAAACATTACAACACCGGAAACAAGTGATATTTCATAGATCAGTCATAAGGAAATCATTAATTAATTGAAATGTTTTATCGAAATCTAATAATCAGTTGACTTTTGAGATATTTACAACCTAACTGGCGTTAGGAAAAGAGCTTTAAAAAAAGTCTAGTTTGCCTGAATCTGCAGTCGAAATTGTGCACACGCTCACCGTAGTAACGCTTTTTTAAAAAGAAATCTGGGTACAATAGAAAAATTTATTTCATCGCAAGCTGAATTATTTTGAATTAGCTTTTAATGAAGGTGCTAATAGATTTCTGGCAGTTTTGTTCATCCTGGCGAGGCCCTCACGCAGATCAATGTGTTAATATTCGTTTTAGTCGAATAATCACGCACATTCCCAGGTTTAGAATCATAGTTAAATCGCAAAACCACCATGGTAAAAAACTAAAGAAATAGTTGTCCTGGAAACTATTTACCAAAATTCACCTGAGAAAATTATTCTTGCAAATATTTTACTAGAATGTTTGCGCATGAATCTACCAGGGAGAATGTTCAGGCGTGCTTGAAGCTTGAAAAAGATATTCTGATATGAGAAATGTATCCAAAAGAATTGGAATATCATCCAAAATGCCGACGTGTGCAGTCATTTAAACCATCTTTTGGTTCGGTGGTGCGTGTTGAGTAAGAATTTTATATCAAATGATATATTAATCATTGTGTAGTCAAAATAGAAAATTTTCCCAGGGCAACATCAGTAAACCCTGTAATTTTAATGTAATGAAAATTTTTGGAAATATCGAAAAAAAAAAGGATATCTCGAAAATTAAAAATGAGATATTATAGGAGAAAATCATTTGAAAGTATTGAAGCGTTACACTGAAATAGAAAATATTAAATTGAAAGTTGTGTAATGAAAGTTTCAAAATTCATTAAAATATTGAATACTACGTATAGTTTCCCGTTCTATTTTAGGGGTACCAGATGGCTGAAAGAACATTACTCTCGTTCAATATCCATCAACTTCTCGTAGAATTTGAAATGTTTCTTTTGCATTCGCAACAAATGACTTAACAAGTCTACGACACAGAGCCAGTACCTTTATCACGAATGGATGGATGTCTATGTCAAGTTTGGACTTCCTACGTGCAAAACCGTAGTCTCTGACTGCTTAAATGGGCTACAAATGACCATGGAAGACCTTTATGACTTCAAATGACCCCTGAGATAAACTTCAGTGAACTTTTATCCTCTATTGAAAGAAAAAAAATCCTTATGCCTAAATCCCAGCCCCCTAGGTACCAAATTGTAGCCTACAATTATTTCAATCGGGTAGAATTTTCATTGAAAGGAGCGTGTATCTGTGTTGGTATTTCATGCCAATATTCGACATAAACTGATAGATGAAGACTGAAGAGTCAGTTCAAATCCCCTTTCCTATCCACTAAGAGTGGTGGGTTGAACCTGAACCTCGAATGAAGTTTTTTTTCCCTCCCCAATCTCGCTGGAAAGTGATGATAATCCGAGGTATTCTTCGCAGCCGGCACGAGGATTAGTTGTGTGTAGTTGAGCATTCATTTTTTATAGCTCTCGGAGCTGAAGGTCACTGAACAAGTTTTATGACTACAAGAAAGCTCATTTTACATATCTCGCCATTCCTCCTTCATCAGAGATAATGTTCAAAATGGAAGCTCATGTTCCGTATTATGCCATTTCTTTTATTTCTTTTTTTTTCACTATGGCAGCTATATTGTCGCATAATTCTATTTCACTTTCCTTTCATACAACAAACCGAAATGTAATGGACCGGAAATAAATTATTAATACCTGCTTTGTCCATAACTGGATGACTGCTGCCCGTTGGCTGAGACCTATTTTTGAAACTTTCGTTTTCAACATTATTTCTTGATGAAGCTGCAAAGGTGGGATATACAGATAAAAAAAACTTTCCTGATTGTCATAATACTTTAATCATGTCGGATCATACATAAAGAATAATAAGCACGCACACATTCGCACGTTGGAATATATATATATATATATATATATATATATATATATATATATATATATGTATATATATATATATATATATGTATATATATATATATATATATATGTGTGTGTGTGTGTGTGTGTGTATATGTATATACATAAGGAAATATTTGTTGGGTATATATGCAAATTGTGTCATACATAAATACGTATGTATATATATTTATACATATGTGTGTGTGTATGTTTACGCACATATATCTCATGTAGATACCTAATTATCACAAACGAACACACACAAATACATATATATATGTGTGTGTGCGTGTGAGTGTTATATAAAATCTTTATTTATATTTTTGCTTCTTGATCCTGATTATTTGACTTTCGTTGTTTTGTTTTTTTAATTGTGTCTTTGCAATAATCCCGGAAATATTTACTCATATTTTAATAATCCCAAGGAACGCCAACGGATTATGTTTGTTTCCAGAAATGATTTAATCTTATTTGAACTTTCATCCTTCTTTTCCACTTTTCCCCTATCGTTGCACTGTGGAGTCTAATAATCCGGATGAAAATATGGCAGAGTCCATTTTTCACGCATAATTACAGCCTGAATGCAAGAATTAAATGAGACATGAATTTGTGAGAAGACATGACGTCAACCGGATAATATCATACCGGTGATTTACCAGTTATGGGTGAAATCCTACGACGGACTGGGCTCTTTAGGCTTGAGTGGCATCCATTCTTGGAGAAGTATTTTTAGTATATTCCCCATAAACCGCATAAGTTTATATTTTAGCTTTTGAAGCGAATCTTTGTATTTCTTAAAATAAGAAATATATATTCCCATAATAATATTTTTCTTTCACAGAGGGAATTCTGTAAAGGCTGGGATAAATGGGAAACTATTTTAATTCTGCCGAAATTTAAAAAAAAGATTCTTTGATATCACTGCTTTCACAATCAATTCGAAGATGATATTTTTTTGATGAAAGCAATTTCTATTGCAATCTAAATTCCAACAGTTAACAGACATTTTTGGTGACTGTTTTCATTATGAAAGACTTTCCAACTTCTGAAATTGTGTTTTAATCAACTCCGAAGGAAAAATGTATTTACTAAAGTATTCATCCGGTCAATCGGCTTGGAACTTGTTTTTTTTTTTTTGTAATTGCAAAAATCCAAAATTCTCAAATCTTATGCCCGTTTGTTTGCCATTAATTACATTACGAAGGTATTTATTAGTAAGGTATCCTCGCATTGGTATTTCCATTACCCTCTGTACTATTCTGGGCTTGTTTTCGAGTGTTTTTTTTTAGTTCCCAGGTTTTACTTCTAAATGCCATAGCTGGTATTAAGCATTGGTTGTATACTTCATGTTTTGAGTATTTTGGCTGTTTGTTTCCAAGTATGTCTTTACTTACACTGAATGATTAAAAAAAATCATCTTGCATAGCTTATTTTCATTTCCATCGTCTTTTTCTGTCATGTTCTGTCTATCTTTTGCAGTTTCTTCTATTAATGTATTTACACCACAGTGCCGAAAATACTTCAAATATTCTTCATATATTTTACTACTACATTTTCCCAATCTGTTTTCCGAGAGATTTCAATCATACTATATCCCCTTGTCTAACTACTTTTCCAGTCTCCATCTTGTGAGTATCTTCACGAAGTCTAAATATTGCAGTGCAATTTTCGTACATATTCTCAATCGCTTTTAAATAATTTTCAATTTACACCTTGTTTTTGCATCGAGTTGAAGACTGTTGTGTATTCAACGTAAACCAAACTAATATTAAACCTTGATCTAGAAATTAGTCGGGAACATATTGTCCATTTGTCATCACTCCGATATATCAGTCTCCTAGTTCATTTGATCAATGACTGCTAGGATACATTTAAGATAGCATTCTAATTCATCTATTTAAATAAACATCGAACTAAATGTAGCGAACCAGCGCTCTTGTAACATCAGGATTATTCGCCTTACGACTAATAGATTTGGTTATCTCGACCATTAAGTCTAACTAGCAAGCTCTAGTTAGCTCTTTTCTTTGTATATCAATCCTGTTTCGGTTTGCCTCCAGACATTCAACTTCTCCTTCAGTTGATAATCCAAACAATAATTCTCATTCTTTTGCTTGTACCTCTTAGACGAATCGATGCTACTTTTGAGGCAGTGTTTGACATTTTCAGACATTCAATGTGTCTCATTTTTTTCTGAATTATTCGAATGTCTGGGCTGATACCTCACTACTTACTTGGAAGAGCCTGGAAGTACACTAAACTTCCAATCTTGTCTGTATCAACTAATCCATCACCTACAGGACTTGAAAGAGTTTATTTTACCGTTGATCGTTAACAAATTCTAACTATAATGGGTCTACAGCTCCCACTTCTCCATACGAATCTTTCCAGCTTTAAAATTCGAAATTTAAGGCATCAAATAGCTTCATTTAGTTGACTTCTTTAACTTTATGACAACTATGTGAGATCTAATTCAGATCCCATTCTGTAAGACATTTCATTTTGTTCTCCTTACGTAATCAATAAAATGCAAAAGACTGTAACTCAAATTCCTAAAATTGTTTATTTTATCTCTAAACAGGTTCATGTAATTCGCCCACCTTAGAATTTTCCTTGGCTCTCTCAACATTATTTAACTCTGTGCACACCGTTGGGTAAAAATCCTTCTGGATATGAGCGAATAATCCTAGCATTCATAGGTGTCAACTGCAACGGTACATCTGGGTTATTCCGGATCATGCTTGCTCACGATACTGCATTTGCTCCAATCAACTTCATAACTCAGAGTTCCTTCAGAACCTTTTCTCATCCCGTACTCCGCTCTCTCTTTTCGTAGTATATTACGCTTTATTGATTTCTCCCTTTTCATATCAAATAATTGAATTGGGGCAATCACTAAAATCCAAATCCGATCCCAGATCTTTTGATGCGATTCGGAGCAACTGACTTCCAAGGTTCAGGACAAATTCTGCAATCTGGCAAAATTTGTAATACAGGTAACCAGTCCGGGTGTCTGTTCTTGAACAATCTACCCAGTTATGTTTAGAGCCTTTACGCTTAGAATAAGCTCCATTCCTGATTTCTTTGTCATTGGGACGAGCAATGTGATTAAATGGATTGTGCACACACACACACACGCACACACATATGCACACACAAACACACACACACACGCACACACACACACACACACATATATATATATATATATATAGAATTATCAAAATATAGAAATTCATATATATCTGTAACTTCTTTCCACGGAATATATATATATATATATATATATATATATATATATATATATATATATATATATCATTTTATCGTCAATTTAATACATATGTATGGAGGATTATATTGATTATTGATATTGCAGTTTTGTGTCTGATCACAATGACCCAAAGACCATCGACCCCACCGAACACGGTCAGTAGCCAGTTATCAATGTACGGTGTACGTCTTTATAAGTTTGTTTTTTTTCATATTATTTGTTAACTCTGATCATCAATAGTGTGAGATCCAATGAGGATTGAAACCATTAACAACGGTCAGCGAAATTACCTTGCTGGTCATTGCTATACGACATGCATCCTGATCTCCTTTCCACTTTCACATAATGTGCTCTTTAATCCCAATGGAAAAAGTTCAAGGCTACATCAGATTGCGTAGTTTTTCTCTATTTCTCTTGGAAAATAACACAGAGTTCAATAACTATCTGATTCGGAATGGTGGATAAGAGATATTTTCATCAGTCAGATTGTTACCCCTGAGTGGAAAAGTCAAGTATAACGGATCACAACCAAGAAAAACATGCTGTTCATTATAACAGTGGATAATGAATTAGCATGAATTAGTATCAAACCATTTTTACTGGGAGATCTGATGAAGATTGAACTCATAAACAACGACTAGCAAGATTGTTTGCTGATCATTGCTATACGACGTACACTGTTATCTTATTCTTTCATGTGATTACTTAGTGAAATTTGGTATCAGCGCAAATAGTGAGAGGGCCAGGGGGGATATATTCCATTAACAAATGTTTGTAAGATTAGCTCGATGATCATTGCTATATCACGTGCGTCTGTATCTGTTCTTTTATATGATCTACTTGTTAATGCCATTATTTTTGATAATTGAATTTCACGACTTCACTTATGTCGGCAATGCTTACGATACTTACCCAGACGACACGCGTCTGTTATATATATATATATATATATATATATATATATATATATATATATATATATCTTCATTAGCAGCTGCTGTCATGAATCCAGTGCTGAATAGAGACATTTTCCCAACTTCCCTCATGACATCCGTGAACCGATAATCTTTGCCATGTCTTACGAGCAAACTTTTCTATCTCGTTTCCCTACTTTTACTGACTGATCTGTTTTCTTTTTTCTTGGCAAGTGCCCAGCTAATCTCTATTCTTATGGCTCAATTATTTGTACTTTATCCTTCTCCCGGTCGTTACTGAAATCCTTGTCGATCCTTCCTATGTCTTAAAGTTATTCATTGCATGGGTCTTCCCACTACTTTCCGTGCGATTCTGAATAGATCAATTCGAGTGATACATATGTGTGAAAGCGTTACATTATTTCAAGCTCGGTCCCCCTGTTGTTACACAAGGGATGAGTCACTCGGCTTAAACTGCGTAAATAGAAAAGTCGATCAAAGAAAAATGGGTCAGCTGCAAGAACGGAACCCGTGACCGATGAGGTAGTCACTTCAACGCTGTGTCATTCTTATTGATTAGGATAAACAGCCCGACGGAGAGGCAAAAGACAAAATAACCGCTTTATCCCCACTCTTCTCATTTTGCTCATTCACTGCCAATGTCTGCATTTGTTTCCAACGCAAAACATTACGTTTGTGAGAAAAGAATAGATGATACGACGGATTTTTTAATGATTGCATTGTAATATTCCAAAGTCTATTTGAATTTACTTCCCTTTGTTACACGGGGAATGAGTGATTATATATATATATAT
This sequence comes from Thysanoteuthis rhombus, assembly GCA_963457665.1. Taxonomy (NCBI): domain Eukaryota; kingdom Metazoa; phylum Mollusca; class Cephalopoda; order Oegopsida; family Thysanoteuthidae; genus Thysanoteuthis; species Thysanoteuthis major. Next base: position 61,610,459 of record OY735203.1, on the reverse strand, counting down.
ATATATATATATATATATATATATATATATATATATATAGTTCAAATTGATAAGTCACAGATTTATAAGTTAATATTAACCCCCCTCCCCCTTTGTTACAGGGATTCACTTTTGAATCAAGAAGTCACAGAGTTATTACTGGAAATTTACACTTTTATATCTATGAGATTGATATTCACAAGTGATCTGGGTGCATTGACCAGGAATGACATTACATTAAGAAATGCATATTCGTTATTCAAAATAAATGTTTTTTCATCGTTACACAACGACCTCAATGTGCCCATTGCGTGGTAAACTCCTACGTCGTCGACCGCTTCCACGATGATTCTCTCAGATTAGTTACAAGAGAATAAGTCGTAAAATAGAAAATACGACATTGTGTTATCAAAGAATTCTTAGGCGGGACAAAAGTGTTGAGACAAGGAACAGAACACCATGAATATTGAAAAACAAATCCTTATCTAATTTTATCTTTCGACAAGCTAGAAAACATGGGACACGACGACTTACAAATATTTAGACGCATGTTTGGATTAATGCAAGAGAATCTGTTAGAAGTTTGGAAAAATTTAAACAGAAAACCAGAGAAAATTTTGCTTCCAGATGAAATAACGAAAAATGTCTAGTACTATCGAACACTCGGCCTAAGCTCCGCCGGTGTTTATATGGGAATCTGCTGACAGATTCAATTAAACAAGACGTTGAACTGGGAAAGTTGGCCATTTTGGATAAAGATTACGGCGATATGCCTCGTTTAATTTGAGGGTTAAATATGCCTGGTCGTCTACTTAGAGTCTGTTATCCAATTCTCTGGTGCCTTCATCTACTTGAACTAGAGCCCACAGACGCATAATTCGTGTGTGTCGGCTCTTCTCCGGCGTTCACTTGCAAAAATATCCAGGTCTTTAGAGAGAGACAATCTTAATTCATTCGATAAATTTCGCCAGAAGATCCGTTGTAAGTTTTGTTATTTTTCATCTGCGGTACTGATGGTATCTAAGAGGTGATTTACAGAACACTCGAAAGTCTGTCAGCCCTCACACCGCAGTTGACATTTCAATGCTCACTATATATGTATCCCTTCACTCCAATATATTCCAGGCGTTGGATAAAACACTTAGGAGTATCTTGATTGATTTTAGATACGTTCTTTGGTCAATCAACATTTAAAATTATCTCCTCTCCAATCGTGCCCACTTTTGCAGGAGTGTACAACCATCGTTTTATTACATACCGAAATGCTTTTGCATGTGTACACGTCTCTCTCCCTCACTCTCTCTTCTTTCCCCTCTCTCTCTCTTCTTCCCCCCCCTCTCTCTCTCTCTCTCTCTCTCTCTCTCTCTCTATATATATATATATATATATATTTATATATATAGCATCATCATCAAGCTGGTCAAAAGCATTTCCCATCTATTCCCATGACAAACATGATTGTGTATGATTGTTTTAATGCAAAGTTTTCTATCTTGTCTTTCAATCCTACCTGGTCTTCTTCTACTACGTTCATTTTATCACTAACACAGATAGATTAGCCATTTGCTTAACCTGTTGTTCTTTGTTCTTACTATGTGTCCCACTCATCTCCATTTTAATCACTAAATTGGGTCCATGCTGATCTTATTCTATCATTAGGAATCATTCCTAACTTTGCTATTTCCATTGCCCTCTGTCCTATTTTGCACACACACACACACACACACACACGCACATATATATATACACACACACACACATATATATATATATGAATATATGTAAAACTACTTTAAAAAATGCAGTACACACACACATACACACACACACACACACACACATATATATATATATATATATATATATATATACCGATATATGAATCAATTATTCGATATCTGATGTGCAATGAGATCATTCCATACAAATTGCGAAATAATGGATTAGTTGCACTAGCAAGAACCTGATCAAGCCCGAAAGAGAAGAAACAAACGTTTGTGTAGCAAATTCATTGTTTCAACATCTATATATATATATATATATATATATATATATATATATATATATCAGGAACACAGTATAATATAATGCAATATCCAATGTGTGAGTGGTTTATTTTTGTAAAGTCCTCGATATTTTGGACATTAATTTGAGTTCGAGTCGAACATGAAACAATCATGAAATTCGCCAGAATCAACACAAACAGGGCAGAAACATAAACTTTTTCGTACACCGAATCCATTTTTCCATATATATATATATATATATATTTATATATATATATATATATGTATATGTGTGTGTGTGTGTGTGTGTGCGTGCGTGCATGTGTATGTGCATGTGTGCGTGCGGTTATCCAGCTGAGAATAATGGAAACTTGATTGATCAAACGTAAAATGAGGGAAAAGGTCGGAAAAAAAGGAACGCAGAGGCGAGTGTTTCATTGTATTTCTTGACTGAAACGTGAAAAGAGTCGAAAAAAGTGGGAAAGGGAAAGAAATAGTCCTTGGTATAAGTTGGAGGTAAGATGGTGTGTAGGAGTGGAAATAAGGGGTGTATATATGTGTTTGTGAATATTAGTGAGTGCGTTACTGAGAAGCATTGTGTGTGTATACTGTGTATGTATGTGACGTTGTGTGTTGGCGATCCAAGTAGAATGAGTCTGTATGTTTAGGCATGTCGTGTGTGTGTGTGTGTCTGTGTGTGTGTGTGTGTCTGTGTGTGTGTCTGTGTGTAGGAGGATATTGAATCATTAATCAACTTTTCTCCACTCAAACATGGCCCAATTTTCTTATTTTACGTTTTGATAACGGATTATCAAGACATTCAGAGCACATCGCAGGAATATGATATTTTTTTTTACTAAATCTAGTTTCCACTATTGTGTACGAAATAACCATAATGTCAGATAAACCTCATCCCGTATTTCACACATGCCCACCTGTAGAAACACACATATACCAATATGTATTAAGCAATCAACATATTTGGTTCTACAAAATGAATAATGAATTACGTTATGTATAAAAAAACTTATTTGGAATGATCTCCCGTCATTACACGGTTGATATATCACTGAATTTACACAACGTAGATAGGATAAACAATTAAAGAGAGTGGGACTGCAATGGAAATTGAACCGGCCAATGATAAGGTAGCTGCTTCAACGTAGCATTTCTCCTGCCTTTGAGCTCAACAGCCACCGGTAATGCAAAGGCATGAATAACTGTTCTCACTCCTATTTTCAATCTCGTTTATTCTCAGCCTATTCGCTTCTTTCAACGTGACAGTCATGCATTTAGAAATGGACATGTTTAAAAATTGTGTTATATCACATAGAAACCTATTTGAAATTATCTCCCGTCATTACAAGGTTAATACATTATAATTTATAATTCATATGAATATATGATAATTCATATCATATATAATATATTCAAAACATACATATACGTCGTGTATTGCGGCAGCAACCCTTCAACGTCCATTTGTAAAGAATGTTCGCCCAACGTTTACTGTTTATTTTCTTCAATACCTTTATCTTTGTTTTGCTCTAGATGTGTCAGGTGCAATTAATAACAATAATAGAATGCTTGGAAAACTCAGAAAAAAATCCATCGATGTTTATTCTTGGGAAAATATTGTAAGGTTGCATTGTAAGATACGGTAAAGTATAGAAACAATTCTTGCTTAAAAGCCCAACAAAAAAATATTCAAAATAATGATTCAATTTCACTTGTTCCGTTTTTCAACTAAACATTCCCATGTACCGAAATTGAGTTATAAATATAATTTTTCTGTGTTGCTAGAGGATAAAAACTGGAAAAAAAAACAGAGCAAAGGTAAAATATGTTGTTTAATATATTTCTCTTCACCCAATATGACAATGAGAAAATATATTTACACTATTTGCACATGAAAAAGTAGCTGTGACCCAAAAATGCCTCGATGCTCAAAATAAATAAGAACATGTAGGTGTCAATATAAACTGTTTTTTGATTGAATCTTCTCAAGGGTTGAACAAGGCTGTAGAATTTTGATTAGATATGGCCAAATGATATTTATTAGTTTGAAATTGTGAAGGATAGGGTTGCATTGTAGTTTTTGTAGCAAGTAGGTTTTACAGAGTAAAGTTGTGAGCTTCACGCCCAAAACAAACTATCTAACAGGTTGAAATCATTCCATACCTTTTTCCAACGGTAGTTGGGTAAACTGAAAGTAACTTAGGCCAAAACTTGATTCCATTAATTTTCACATCATGACATTTCAAAATATTACTTACAATGAAATCTATTGCTGATCATTTTCATCATCAGTCTTCTAATGTCCGTCGTTGGAATTGAACTTCCCCAATATATGCCTCACCTCTCTATCACGGACATGGCGGAGTCAATTTTCTCTGGATTTGTCTAGATTGTGTCTTGATCTTACATTCTGCAGGCCCCAATCGTGTATGTGATCTCTGGGGATCTATGTTGTGAGTAGCGATGTCTATCATTCTTGCACATGACCTGCCCATTGCGATTTGAATTTTCTGATTCCATGTCTCTGACTCCTTTTTTCTCCCTGATATATAGAGATGTCTTGTGATCTTTTCATGTGAGGTTGAGCATTATTCTCAGTTTGTAGGTCAGTCTTTTGGCCAGGTTCAATATCTCAGCTCCATAGGTGGCTATCGGGAAGATGCATTCGTAGTGCAACCTTTTTTTTTAGGACTAATGGGTTCTTCTTGTTTTTAAAGATTGAGCTTGCTCTGCCAAAGGCTTGTCATCATCGAGGATGATTTCTCCATCTGATTTCTTCTTCTTTTGAGGGTCTCATGGAGATCTGTTATCCTAGGTAGATGTAGTGGTCTACTTTCTCCTATTCAGCATCTTCAATTTTGAACGTTGTATTTTTTAGTTCTGATGTATCTACTGCACTTGACCTTTGTTTTGCTGGAATTCATGTGTAGGCTAACTTTTCTGCTTTCATCGTTTAGTTAATTTAGCATTAGTAGGTAGTAATATTGCGCGTTTAGAATAATTTTTATTCCATAATCATACTATTAATACGCTTGTCACGAGTACGCCCGTGACAGTCTGATTGGTCGAAAGAAAGAGAGAGAGAGAGAGAGAGAGAGAGAGAGAGAGAGAGAGAGAGAGGGAGGGAGGGAGGGAGTGCACTGGAATGCAGTAATAGCAAAAAAATATGAAGAATACACATGTAAGATAATTTTCCATTAAAGGTGAGTGCTAACTTCACCCAATTACCTCTTGTGAAACAAAAAAATACATATACTGACAGTAAGATACACACAATTCATGGCAACTATGATACATTTTGAAGGGAATATTCTTGGATTATCCAAACACATTCAAATAATCTACTTTTGATATGTTATTTCATAAAATTGATAATATAATCTACCAACGCGTATTAAGGGAAACACAATAATCCGACTTTTAGATCAGACAGTGCTCAACTTGATCGAATAAAAACCAGTGTATTCAGCAACAATAAATTCTGTGAACGGGTAACTTGACCTTAATATGATGCATGACCCTATGATGCTCATAGAATATGTGGTAATAAACCTCTAATGAATAATGTGTGTGTGTGTGTTCGTGTATTTATATATGCGTATACAAGCTTATGTATCAGTATATTATTCGTATGCATATGTTTTTATATGCGTGTGTGAATGTAAATATTTATGAATTATGTATTTTGTGTATATATATATATATATATACATATATATATATATATATATGTATATATATGTATATATATATATAAATATATATATATATATATATATATATATATATGTATATCCCTTGTTGAATTGTTAAATGTTGTAGCATATGCCATAAGCTAATACGGTATCATTCAAAAACTTGGAATGTACAAATAAATAAATGCTATAATTCATACGATAAAAATTGAAAATTTAAAAACTTGGCTTCCTTCTCTTCTGATGACAGATTTGTCAATTATGGCGGAATCAATACATGTTAGTTAAAGAGGTATAAAGTTAATCAACGAAAACCATAAATGCCACGGAGCTACAGTGCAGTCATTATCAGCTATTTTCCTCTTTCTACAATTTACGATCATCTTTATTCATTTATTTTTTTGGTTCATCAAAAATTCTTGTAATAAAAAGCTACAAAAATATCAAGATGGAGCTGAAAAGTAGCACGAAAATAAAGAAAGAATAGTTAATAATGATTTATGGTATTTCATCAACTAAAAAATACGTAAACAAATTTTTTTTCATCACGGTGATTTAAAAAAAGAATCGATGTTCAAAATGCCATAACATAAACTCAATTGAATTCAAATTTCTTTACAATATTCTGTCTAAAATTTAGAATATTGTGCTAAAATATTTGATGACTTTTAGCAGGGAATTGCTGATTCTAGAAAAGATAGAAAACAATCAGGCAATTTACTTCATTATAAGTGGTACGGCGACGAGATTATTTTTCTTACTCGGACTCGTTAATTCTCAAGTCTTGAACCGTAAATTAGATAGGAGTGTATTTGCAACTAATTGAATCATTTAGGAATTGTACCCTGTACTTTATCACACTGCATTTGGACTTGATGTTTTCAAAAGCATTTTTATGAAAAAAACAAAACAAAACGAAAACACGGGATTGAAATGAGTCTGGGATTGGCGTACGATGGCGCCTGTAGAATGTTAGTTGTTTGTCATGGTCTACAAGCAAAGCATCTTCAACTAAAAATATGCTGAATGAAGGCATTGTGTAGCACAAATTTTGAATCTTGTAGTGAATGAAACTGTGAAATGAATTCCAAGAGTCACTTGTTTTTGGTACCCGTCTATGTTCGCGCAAGTTTTATAACGCTATACTAAAAAGACATCCCATTGCAGACTCTCAAACCACATGTTTGAAATGATGATCTTCAAGGGGAGAAGATCTAACAAATCATAGATTTAGATACAGCCATGAAAGTACTCATAGAAGTGATTTTGAAATTGGAGATTGTAGAGGTAAAGGTTGAAACGAAAGGTCTCCGAGGTTAAGTCACGCATCATCATTGTGTTGTTCTCCATGATGTTTTTGTTCTTAACTCCTTTAAGTAAATATCCACCAGACTGAGACTATCCCAGGCTGCTGGGAACAACTATCAAATCAAACAACCACGAGAATCTTTTGAAGATATCCAGACTTTTGCTGTACAAGTGGCGTTGTCATGGGGAGTAGAATCCAAGTTTTAAGTGAAGAAAATTCAATAAAACCAAGTCCAGACAAAAGAATTGAAATCTCTGAATAGCCATTGAAGATCTAGCTTTCTATGTAGAGTATTTGATTTTTTATCTTCCCAATTACATGAATGTTAGGAATCTTTTCAATACGTTGCTTGAAAATTCAGAGTTCTCATCCTTAAAGTTTTGGACTTTACAAATTATCAGAACTTTTAACTGGTGAATAAAAAATGTTTTCAAAGACCCATTTTCAAACGGTAATCAAAGATATCATAAAAGAGCATGTAAACTATCAGACAGCTGGCCAAATCAATAATTTGTGAAAATTCGACCCTGTCTGCCAGCGTCCAAAAAATCTACTCTGCTTCTATATTGATTCCGAATCTGTCTGCTACGTCTGCAGCAACCGAGAGATCATTTTCAAGGCTAAAATTGATTAAAAAGTTACTCTCAATACTTTTAGTTCTAAGTGTAGAAAACGAGATAGCCTTCAACTTTGACTCTGACTGCTTAATCGACTCGTTTGCTGCAGCAAAGATAGGAAATAACATTAAACTATATTCCAGGAGAATTTCCAAGGTTTCACTCGATTGACCTCGTTCATCTTGACTTTTCAAAACTGTTTTATATTTTGTTTCAGATACAATTAAAAGAACAAGTTTGAGCGTAAAAGCATTTGGCTTTTAAAAATAAGAATCGGAATAAAACTGTCAAGCCAAAAGAAATCGTCTAAACCTTTTACCTCTACAGAGAACGTAAATTTAGCGATTTGGAAGAGGTGCACTCCAACTTGGTTCTACCACTGATGCATATACATGTATACATGTATGGATGTGATTATGTATATACGTACGCATGTTTATATGATTGTACGTATATAAGTAAGTTCGTAAGTGTTCATATTCGATATGTTATATGCGGCTTTGAGGTACGATGGCTCTTTAGTTAATGTGTGTAGATAATAGGTGTTGGTGAAATGCTCGACCGAGAAAAAAACAAAGAAACAATACAAAAGAACAGGTGCTAATTGTTCTCCGTTCAAATGATCCAACCTAAGACGACTTAGGATGTTCTTTTCCTGTACCTGAATACACAATATTTCCATAGCTATGAATACATATAGACTACGCCTTGTTTTGATAATATTGACCGAATAAAACAAATATCTGTTATTCTTTAACTTCATAAAAAGATTTCTGGTCGTAGACACAACAAGATGGTACTGCAATAGTAGAAGCAGTGTCAAAAATTAACAAAAATCTGAACTGTGCCGTTATAAGTCTATTCTGTACCGACGAATCTTTAGTGTGGCACGTCCTTGCCAAGGACACTCACTCCAATATTTCTGGCTTCATAATCGCAGCCCGAATAAGTGTTCCTGCTAAAAATGGTCTCTTTGTTGAAGGTTGGCATTTTCTCAAAGAACATATTCTCCTTGTTTTGGAAACAATGACTTCCAACCCTCACCGTGTACGTTTCATATGACTGCTATATTTCGTAGTGCACACTGCAGAAAAAATCGGGGATATAAATACCGATTGGAACCGTCCTCTTGCGCGGGGGTTGGAAGTGATATACTAAACTTGACAAAACAACCTGTGGAAAATCTTTAAACAAAAAAATTATACTTGGATTGAATTTTGGGTGTGTTTTCTGTGAGACAGAGGTGGTACCTCCTTGATTGTTTCCGTGTCGGCGTCTCAGAGTGTGCATATGTGTCGTAGAAATATTTCTTCGATACTTTTGGAGTGAAGAATACACTGCCATAAGACCATTCATAGGGAAAATGTACGCGAGAACATGAATGTAGATCAAATCAGTCCGGTCAAGCAATGAATAAAACAAGACGGACCTGGAAAGTTGGGTTACCTCACGCAATCCTGTTGGCAAAAAAAAAATTTCGAATTTATCTTGAGCCAAATAAAATTCGGGTAACTTGAAATTTAGCCAATAGGAATCATAGTACCAAACCTGACAAACGGTGTCTCAAAGATAATGCACTCAGGTGTCTTGGCTGGCTCAAAAGACGAGGCTTCGAGCACACTTTGCATATGGTAGACGGCAACTAATGTTCCATTGTTTGAATCCGTCCTGTTAATGCTACACTAATGTTAGCCATCAGACAGACATAAATGGTCATTAACGGTCGTACAAAGTACTTTAGTGTCCATATTGGCTGCTAAAAACATTTTCGCAGAAGGACTCCATTTTCGTTGGATTTCTATTTTATTGTATGCAGGTACTTTGAGCTGCACTTGAGCATCCCTGCTGACGATCAAAAGAAAAAAATAATAAAAGAGAAGAGAGAGAGAGAGAGAGAGAGAGAGAGAGAGAGAGAGAGAGAGAGAGAGAGAGGGGGGAGAGTGGATCCCGAGATATCAGACGTGTGATTGTGGCCGACAGGAAGTAAGTTGGCGTCAAGAGCTAAATAACACTGGCTCTGCGATGCCCATGATTGAGAGATCTGGCTAATCCCACGGAAGGTCTATGTCCAACGCCAACAAGATGATGATTATGATGATGATGATGATGATGACTTGTCATACAAAGCAATTCTCCTTATATTAATCCAGCCGGTTTTTTTTAAATATATTTATTATCTTTGCTTCAACAAACACCGTATTCAAAATATATAGAGACCGTGCACTATTGTTTCTGTGGCAAAACTACTATCGCGATAATGACGAGTTTTCTGCTTGAACTTGTTTCGTAATTGACTCATATATAGTTTAACCTCTAGATTGACCTTAGATACTTAAACTAACAGTAAACAATTACCTTAAACATTAACCTTGAACATTAAACCTAAGTGCACACATTGACCCTAAACCTAATCCCAAGATTAACTCAAATAATAACCTTAGACGCTAACCCTAAGCACTGAACCTGAACCTGACCCTTAACATTAACCCTTAAGTTTTCGCTACCATTCAAAAATGGAATCTTCAAAGAAAAAAAAAGGTTCAAAAAGTGAAGAACAGGGATCAGAGAATATTTTGAAATTTGTGAAGAGCAAAAATGCTGTTCTGAGGTCCCGAAACAAAGATAATTCAGCGAGATCTGACTTGGTAATGTTTAAAATTTAACGTGGAAAAGGTGGAACTTGCTAAATATAAGAAAAATGTGATCAATTCATTATTATGAGAATTTCTGCCCGGAATATCAGATTCTTCCAACAAGGAATTGAAGAAAGACATACAGAGAAAAAGAAAGGGAATGAGAGAGATAGAAAAGAGGGAAAATAAAAGATTGAAAAGAGAGAGAGAGAGAGAGTGAATGAGTGAGTGACAGAGAGAGAAAAGTACACTGATGGATATGCACTAGGAGTCACAAATACTCAAAGAAAAAGAAGAGAGAGAAAGAGAGAGGGAGGGGGAGATGGAGAGAAAAAAGGAAAGAAAAGAAAAGGGGAAGATGAGAAAGGGAGTGAACGGGAAAAAAATTTGATTGAGGAAGAGAGGGGAAAAAAAAGAGATAATCAGATTAAGAAAGTGAAAAAGGGTGATACAGAGGAGGATAACGGAATAAACAAAGAGAGGAAAAGAAGGAGATAGCTGAACAGAGAGATAAAGAGATTGAGGAAGGAAGAGGAATGCAGAAAATAGGTTTAAAGAAAAGATAAGACGAATATATATATATATATATATATATATATATATATATATATATATAAGTATATATATATATATATATATATATATATATATATATATATATGTAGAGAGAGAGAGAGAAAGGGAGAGAGAGGGGGAAGAGAGAGACATGAAAAGAAAGGGACAAAGAAAGAAAAAGAAAAAGAGAACCGGAAACAGACAATGAGAGAAAGACAGAACGATCGAAGAGAAAAAAGAGAGAGGGAGGGAGAGAGAGAAAGTGTGAGAGTGGAAAAAGACAGAAAAAAAGAGAATGTTCGAAACTCCACTGACAACGGTGGCAGTTCGTTTTGTACGAGCCTGTAAGTTGATGAAAATCTTCTTCAACTCTTTCACAGCCTTTTCTGACTTGCAGAAATCTTGTTCATATTTGACTCGGCATAATATTCGAAAGCAGCTGACCTGAAAATGTCACTCAGCGATCCCTGTTATGAGGGCAAAGAGATTGGAATCAAATAAAAACAAACGAAAAGAAACTTCAACGGAAACCAATCCTATCTTTGTTTCTTTGTTCCTATCTGTGTATCATCATCATCATCATCATCATCATCATCATCATCATCATCATAGCCTCTGTTGTTGGACATAGACCTTCCACAAAAGTCACCATATCTCTCTATCATTGTACAACCTTTCTTTTCAAGGCTAGTAAGATTTTTCTTGTTCTTCGAAGTCGAGCTTGCCAACCTTGTGTGATTCTTTGCTTCATTTTTTCTTTCTCCTTTTGATGATTTCATGGAGACTCGCTGTCCTAAGTATATGAAGTGGTTTACTCTCTCAAGCTTAGCATTTTTTCGATTTTGATCTTTGTGTCTTTGTCCCCAACATTTTTGTTTTACATGAAATTTGTTTTGCTGAAGTTCATGTGTAGGGCCAATTTACTTGCTTATTTTGTTTAGTTCATCTAAACTTTCTTGGAGATCCAGCCTTCTTTGAGTTGGTCGATGGTGATTTTATCTGCATTTCCTTCCTTCGTTTGTTCGATGACTTGCTTAACTTCCTGCTGGTTAATTCCATGGAAATCCTCGAATTGATTACTCTTGATTCGTGTTTTCTGTTTATTTTTTCTGCGTCTTTTGTTTGTCTGTTCAGAGATTTTCTAAAATTCCCAGGTACATTTAACAATTCGGTCCCCACTCCGTTCTTTGTCTTCCATTTGCTTCAAGCATACTGATTATTAGCTTTCTTCCTGTACTGAGAGATTTTACAGTTGTTTCAAATCCCCTACCCTTCTCAATAATGTTTCCAATGACTGCTGTCGTGTATTTTCTTTTGTCTTCTCTTTGTTTCTTTTGGATATTTTTTTAAGCTCTGTCGCCTCCATCTTTTCTATTGTTGTTGGTGGTGGCTTGAGGTTCCTACATTTTCTCATGAACTTTTGGTTTCATCTGGGAGTTTGGTTATTGTTTTTGAGATCAGTGGCTTAAACACACTTAACTTTAATTTATATATCTGCGTACAAACCATCAGTTGAACTCTTTGGAACAATTATCCACCTAACGCTTTTGATCCTTTCTTTGCTAGCTATTTAAATATCTTTATATCTGTACCACTTATAATGTCATTTAAATTCATTGAAAATAATCAATCTCAAGTGGAAGCATTCTTGGTTAACAGTCTCTGGCAAACATTAAAGCCGAAAATTCGTGAAACTAGATGGAAATTGGAGATTACTGGAGAAATTATTTTTAGTAGTGAATTAAATGTATAACTTGACTTATAATAATCGAATGTATTGATGGAAAACACTTCCTCCCAATAACATTGCTACGAAAGGTTTCTCAACGATTCATGTGGTACCAGGTGTCTTCAATAACATACTTCAAGTATGCTGCATTCTGACCATTACGAGGGAGTTATTTCGAGATGGCGTCCAAGATGTCCGCCAAATCCTCAAAATTCCTTTATCATACATCCAGATCTTTTTAGTGTTTCATTTTAGAAATAGGTGTATTTGAAAAAACATCAAGATTTTACCACAGTCTGACTACTGGAAAGCTATAACTTACAAAATGACGTCAATGTTGAATGCCAAATTAGCTGCATTTATGAAAGAAATCTGCCTGAGCTTGCTCAAGTCACAAAAATGTTTCCTGACAGCTTTTGAGTCATTGGCTGTGTTTCATAACATCATAAAGTCTATCACAGCCTGGCCTTTTGAAAGGTATAATTTTCAAGATGAAGTCCAAGATGGGTGCCAACTCATTGCTCATTTTTCTTTTTTTTTCAATTTTTTCCAATACTTTTTGTAATACCAAATAACAAAGAAAAATGTATTACATTACTAAAAGTCAGCCACATTCTGACCACTGTAAGTTGTTTTTTCAAGATGGCATCCAAGACAGCTACCAATTCTCAAAATGTACATCACTACTTCATTATTCATCGTAGATAAGTTTCCCCGAATGATACTTTATATCATATGTTGTGCTTGATAGCATATCGAAATTGCACCACTGTTACATCACTAGAAAAGTGTACTTTTAAAGATAGTGTCCAAAAAGGCCATAAAACCCTTAAGATTCAAACCACTCAATCATTCATCGTCGACAAGTTTTTCCAACGATTCTTTGTGGTATCGGGTGTGCTCAATAACATACTGAGAATCTTCAACAGTCAGGTCTCTCAAAAGTTATAATTCCCAAAATGGCATCCGAATTGTCCGCCGAATCAGTTCAATGTATTTATGCCTCCTGGTTGAAAGAATATCTAAACAATCAATGTTTTCTGTATTATCGAGTGTGTGCAATCATACATCAAAACTCTACCACATTCTGATCAATTAAAGGATATGATTTTATAGATTGTATCCAAGATAGCAGCGAAGTCTTTAAAATACCTATCATTCGTTCATTGTACGTGTAACTTCCAAGATGGCATCCATGATAGCCGTCAAATTCTAAAAGTTCCTATCACTCATTTTTCTGATAAAGTTTGCTCTATAACATATACGAAGACTACCACAATATGACCACTTGAAAGATATAATTTCCAAGATGATGACTAAGACGACATATCTTTGAAATGACCACGATTCGTTTAGAACTTATTTACATGACTTTCCAAACGGTTTTCGTATTATCAGTTATGCTTGATAACATGTCAAAAGACTATCCCAATATAGCCACTCTGAAGATATAAATTTCAAAATGGCGTCCTAGATGTCTACCATAATAATTTAATGTCCATTAGCTCATTATTACTTCTAGAGAAGTAATTTCGGTGCTTGATCCTATATTTTTAGGATATGAGAATCCAATTAACATATTCAAATTATAGAAAAGTGATTAATATTATAGGAACAGTCGACAATTTCACATTTGCAATACAAAATGAATTAATTTCTAACAAATACAGAAGAAGTACCATGAGGAAATTTGGGAGAAATTGAACAACAGAATACGAGGACAACGTTTATTTTGTGTCAATGAAGACATTTCCGATACTGAGATCTTATTTCAGTAACCATGCAAGGAACTAAGTATCACAGAAACAAGCGATTATTGAAGTGATACCATCTGATGTCATGTCAGAAAACTAAAAAAAATAAATAATTGTAGACATTTTAAGGCGTACATATTTAAACTTCCTCCTTTTGAACCCCATTGGTGCAGTCTGTACGTGTGATACATAAAATTATAGCCAGTCAACGAATCAGCAAGACCAGTTTGAAAACTAGAGAAACCTATGTTAACAGTTTTGGTTAAAATTAACTACCGATATATGGAAATAAAACAAAAAAAATATATTAGAAACAGGAACACAATAGAATTCAACTAGTCCAATTAAAACCAATCATTTATTCAGTCTGTGATATTTTATACTATTAATGTCACTTTTTATCAGTTTTTATTATTATTTTAGAATATCTTTTATTATCAAAACATTATTAATCGTTATTATTCATATCATTTATGTTTTATTATTCTATTCATAATAATTCATCGATATATTGGTATTTACATAATGATGTTTGTTATTTATTATTAAATTACTCCTTAAATAGAGGGTATATAATCGATGTATCCTCCAAATAGTCAAATAAAGAACGAGGTATTGAACCTGACGAAAAGATTTAGCCGTCAAACTGATTGCCATGCAACTTGCGTTGGGGATTATCATCTTAATCACATGGAAAGATTAAAAAATTGCGCAGGAGCCAGATATCTCAAATGATACGTTAAAAAACTCAAAAGGTGATCGGCTTGTCATGTTCGAAGTATGCCAGACAATTGTTGGACATCACGTTAAATAGATCCACAGAGATCATATGCAAGACTGTAGCCGACAGAAAAAGAGATAGCGTGATGAACGAGATACTTCAGAGGGTACTGGTTTGGCAACATCGATGATAGAGAGGTTTGGCGATCTTAGGGAAGATCTATGTCCAACAACAGATGCTAAAACGTCGATGGTGATGATATTGTGCGTATTATTTTTTACAGTTTGTTGTTGTCTCCTTCATACATGTCAATTCATGCAGAGGCGTTCACCCGATGCTGATTCTCGACAAAACGAATCTGTGTGTACTCAGTCAGAAGAAAATGCCAAAACGACATGTCATTAAAAAAACCAAAAAAAAACAAACCCTGAATTCATCTTGAAAAGCTTGCTCTCATTATTCCCAGCGACACCAGTCATGGCTAAGGACGGAGTTTGTGTTCACAGCAACTGCGTAAAATCTTACCGATAACTTGTGAGTCAAGATCTCAGTGTAACCTTTAACGTCGAATCCTTCCTCTCGGTCCAATAGGTATGCGTACTGAATAAGGTAACTCTTGCTGAAAACATTTAGTCATTTATGAAAGACAGTTAGACGGACTCTTCCCAAGCATTAATCATTCGGTAACCCTTGTCGATTAGTTATTTGGTTGGCGATAAATTTGATGAAAATTTCGTAGATGCAGTTAAATAAGACTTATTGCTAAGATAGCGAGTTTACAATTGAGTAATTCAAACCTTCAAAAACTAGAAAATCCCATTTCTCTTCGAAAGATGTCGCCTATGAAGCTAAAACGTGGAACCAAACAAAGTGACCGAGTCTCAAACTGAGAATCATGCAACGTGCACATGAAAGAATCATGCTCAGCATCACATGGAAAGATCACAAGACGGCGCAGTATACGAGGGAATAAACATTCTGAGATAATGGCAACGGGCTGGATAAGTGGCGATGGGCTGATCATGTTGCATGAATATAGGACTACTGCTGGATATCGCAACTCACAACATTGACCTCCATATATCACATGAGAAACAGTGACTGGCTGAATACAAGGCTGTGAGAAGAACTGGTCAAGCAAAGAAAGCACTGGTTCTGCGACACTCATCAAAGAGAAGTGGAGCAAATCTTGGGGAAGGTATGTATCCAAGGACAGACGCTAAAGCTGATAGGCATAGAAAGATGGACACATAGCGTAGTGGTTACAGAACCGGACAAATTACTGCAAGTAATCTGATGGTTCTAGGTTCAATCCCAGAGTGAGTCGATGATAATACTAATACTGTTAAGAGGGGGAGTACGGTCAATATACCCCCGTCGGCTAAAAAGGGTTCGTTACTTCCCCACACCTACCTGATGAAGGCCGTAGAGTACAACAGCCGAAACATTGTATGAAAAATAACCAAGATGAGGATGGTCCAAATATTGATAGAAATAATAGACTTTTTCCTTCAAATACCTAAACATGGACGCTGCTAAACCGAATATAGCACGCATGCAAAATAGACGAAGCGGAAGGTTTTTAGCAAGATATTTTTGAACCTCCCAATATATCATTTTTGATGAGTCAATTTGTCAGGCATTTTTTCACAAAAGGGATGCATCTTTTGAGAACATTCTTCAATAGCTTGATATGACATTAAAAAGAATAATATTTTTTCCCAATCAATTCTCGACTTGAATTTTAAAAAAAATCTTAACAGTATTCAATCATTCATTTTTCCAATCAATTGAAAAATCAGCTGCATGTTTTTTTAACGGTCAAAACAACTATGAGATATGAAGTTACGATCATAAACAGCACTAATTGATTTCACTATGCATGGTCTGTAAAAGAAAACGGTTATTTTTCTTGGCTCCCCGCATTTTCTCACCTTTTTAGCCTTCACACTCAAATCTTCTCTCCCATTGAATTTCAGAGGTGTTCCATTCCTTCGTTATACATTTCATTTATTACATCTAACTATATGAAGTTTAATAGATGATTCATCACATTTTTACTGCATTTACTGGGTGATTAACGGACAGAGGAACTTCCATCCCGTGAACAGAAATTGATAACCGATTTGAGGGGTAAGATCAGTTGAGCATTTGTCGGACTACATTTTTTCGTATGAATATTCTGAGAAGACGACATTTACACAATTGCCTGTTTAAATATACACTGAAACTTAGTTGGACATTTTTTTTCAAGTGGATGATCTATGAAACCTAACAATTTCACAAAATTTTACTTGAATTAACTCTGATACCTAGTCATACTATTTTTTTGTATGAATACGCTGTGAAACCAAAGGTGTATGCTACAAATTTGCATGAGTGAACAATGCGAAATTCCAAGTGTTATGGGTAGAATAGCAGGGCAAAGTGGGCCTACCAACCTAGTCAAGCAATTATACTGCTGCTGGTTCAAAGTTAAGCAAATTGTTTAAGTGCTGTCCAACTGAAACTTTAAATATTCGAACCGACGTAGAAGGGTTTAAAACTTAGCTCACTTGTTATCTGAATTTCCATGAAATTTTGTTAAAGGATGATCCATGGACTAAGGAAGAATTGATAAAATTTTTGCGCTGATTAATCAACTTCCTCCGGTCAGCTCCTGCATTGTGAGTATATATGTATTGATTTTAATCCATTTTTAGAGACAATTACCCTGGCAGAGGTATGTCCCATCCGAGTGCTCTCTAGTTATGGTTTAGTTACGTCTAGTTTTTCTTTTGTATTATTTCCTTGATCAACGGTCCTTTATAGGACTAGTTGGATTTCCTTGCTCTATGAAAAGCTTGCACCCCTGATGTGATTCTTTACTCGGTACATAATGCTTTCACTTCATCATCCAAAATAAACGCTACTAAATGGCTATATTATTCTAGGCATTTTTCTCAACTTCTCCAATATTCTTGTTATAGGGATTCCCCATTATTTTTCATCATGGGTTAATTTATTTTTTTAGTCTTACTTTTGATAAATTTCATCTCAGTACCCAACTCATTTCCACAGTTACGTAAGTAGCATGGATCAAAACATAAGAGATTACAACATGCATCTCGTAACTCAAGTGTGCATGTAATTCCAAACTAAAATATTCTAGTTACTTATTTTGTTTCTCGTGTATTCAGCAACTATTTCAAATTAATGAATATCCAGATGATTCTTTTGTGTTTCGGAATATAATGATTTCTCGATAGAGTAAAACAAAATTAATCACAAGATTTAGTTATGTCAAACATTTTGCTCTTAAATGTAAGAGTACGGCGTTAATGGCTCGTTAACCTCAACTCAGAATGGAAATTAATGGAACCCTTGGCAGTTAGTATCTTTTTCCCGGCGTTGTGGGGATCAAATAGATGTGTCTATTTGAAAACGTATTATTTCTGCGATGTTTTGTCATTTTAAAAATCTTACCCGTGGTATTATGGCTTACATGGATCCAACCAGTAATTTAATGAGGCCTTATAAATCATACCCGTCAAGGGTTGCAGAGCTTCTGCCTGTTATATCATGGTTTGAATAAACCCTGTTTGTGATATTGAAGCTCAAATACATGCCATCCGTGATATTCTGCCTCCAGTGAATCAAGGCGCAGCTTAAAAAGTGTTTCAACTTTATTGGATGATCTCTCTCTCGTGAATGATAGTTGTCTATTTAAAGCACAAAATTTCTTTGAACTCAATTCTTATGGTCAGTGCTTAAATATACAAACCTTAGACGCGGAGATAATAGATAGGAAATGATTACGTGGATTCATTGATGCAATATATATATATATATATATATATATATATATATATATATATGATAATTCCTCAAAGCTTGCGGTGAGGATTATTGGATATCTTCTGGCAATAATTGGAATTGGCGAACCATTCCTGGGATGTCTCCCAATATCTTATCCGCCACGGATTGAAACTTTTATATCTTCGTCTATTTTTAAGATAAACAAACCATAACATAGATAACTATTAACAAATCCCCACTAAAAGATAGAGTATAATGCTCACACACTGACTCAGTGAATGCTTTTAATGCTCAATCGCTAAGCAAACCATATCCAGAAAATCTATATCCTTTCCCGAGATTGCTTGTACGAATGGTAAATAACGTTGTCTGTATGCTATGTTTTGCAAGCATATATTTGATTAGCACAAACAAAGACTTGTTGCTCCGGGAAAACTACCGTAATTCCTTAACTACTAGGAACATTACACAAATAAATGTTGAATTAATTGGTTATTGATTGGTAAAAAACCCTTGATCAGTTCTCGAGGTATTGAGCTTCGAAATCGTCAAGGACGCATCAGGTTCCATTGTTTTCCAAACAAAATTTTGGATTTTGCAAAAGTTATTGAATGGTGAAAATGAACAAGCGTCTATGTTTTATAGAGATATGGGATGGTTTTGTGCCAACAGCTCGGTTGCAACAATTTCTTATTAGATCATCATTATCATCAGTCTTTTAACGTCCGTCGTTGGACATAGAACTTGCCCAGAGTCTCCCAAAAATTCTCTATCATGGATGTTGCGGAGCCAGTATTGAATAAACCCGTGGAAATTCATCGAATGTTGGCGACTTTCTCGTTCTCTTGCTCTTCCCCATTTCCTTTCCTTTCTACTCTCTCATTAAACTACTTAATTTTCCCTCTCTCACGTTGTACCCTCGCAGTAGAGAACCTTACCTCCTTTACCTCCCTTTCCCTACCCTCCGATTAAAGTAATTTCCCTATCTCTCTCTGTCTTTTCCCATCATCTCAGTGAGTTATCTATCTTTGCCCCTCTCTTTTCTACCCTCTTATCGAACTACCGAATTTTCTTTTCACTATCTTATTACCCCTCCGGTAAACTACCTACCTGAATTATCTTCCCAGTCAATTTTTACTCATTCATCATACTACCTAACCTCTGAGTAGTTTTTTTTGCAACTAGCTGTGGTTAGAATGGTAGTATCGAATATGCATTCGAAGCTAATCGACGAGAATGAAATCTTTTCTCGTGACATTTTGATCATTTACTTCAAGCCAAAATTTGAAAACATACGCGGTAGAAAAAAGATTGTGTCCTGCTGATTTCAATGAACGGTGGATTAAGCTTGGTGTTCGTGAAAGGCACTCAGTCGATATTCTTATTGTAAGGATGTATGATATAGCATAGTGGCTTCGAAACCAGTCCCCGGTTACCCTAAAGGGCTCTTAGTAGGTAGATCGTATGTAACACCCAGTCCAAAATCTATTCATTTATCCTTATCTATTAAAGAAAAACCCAGGTTATTTCTGATATTCTTATTTGAAGAAATGATAGGTACCAAAATATAGTATTTTATGCCCTTGGCGTTTTTCCACATGACCGATGGGAAAGAAGGGTCCCTTGCTAATTCCCTAAAATCTCATTGTCAAAATTCTGTTCTAACCTTACGTCATTGATGAAAATGACGTACTAAGTTCAAACACTGTTCACTCTATACTAATGCCCTTGGGAAAGGCATGGATAGGAATAAATGATGCGAATGCCATTGAAAAAAGTTATTGATTAAAAAACATTTGCATACAATAATTATGTAAATTAGTAAAGTACTTGGAAACATGGAATTTTCCCTGAAAAATTTAAAAAGAATCATAAGAATAAAATTTTTTTACAATGCGTTTTCAAATATTCATGAAGGTAAAATTAAACTTACAATACAATTCACAAAATGTCCATCCGTCTAGTGTTAGTAAAAACTCAGGAGCCACTCTACATATTCCCATGAAATTGTCTGTGTATATAAATGGTACTCCCAGCATACTTTTAGCAAATCAGTTTGGAAAACTTAACCTCATTTTAATGTTTTTTTTTTTGTGAGGATTTTAATTTACGATGCAAGCATTATGGCATATTAGTTCTTTACATCCGTCTGTCCAGCAAAACCCAGGAACCACCCCGCAGGCCCCCATAAGATTTTCTGTGTATATCCGTGGACACCAAAGCATATTTTTAGCGATTTAGTTTTTGAAAGTTACGGGAATTTTCACATTTTTGTGTAAGTCCCGGTTTACAATTAAGGTATTATGCGAAATCAGTACCTTATTTTGTGTCTGTCTGCATTCAAACTCTCGTATAAATTCATCATCATCATCATCATCATCATCATCATCATCATCATCATCATCATCAGTCTTTTAACGTCCGTCGTTGGACATAGACCTTCGCCAGGATCCGCCACAATTCTCTATCATGGGCGTCGTGGAGCCTGTATTTCCTGAATTTGTCTAGTTCATCTCTCCATCTTGTGTTCTGTTGGCCTTGGTTTCTCATGTGATCTCTGTGGATCCATGTTGTGAGACATGATGTCCATCGGTTGTCTTTCATTCTTACAACATGGCATACCCATTGCCATTTGATTTAAAAAAAATAGTTTCTATGATGTGACGGACACCCGTTTTCTTCATGATACACTGTGCTGTCTTGTGATCTCTCCATGTAAGATTGAGCACGATTCTCTCATGCACACGTTGCATGGTTCTCAGTTTGTAATCCTCCAAATGTCTGTCCGTACGTCTGCATTAACGTAGCTCAAGGATAGCTTCAGATATGACTATCAGATTTTATGATAAATGATTGAACAGGGGCATATATAGGTCCATCAATCTCTGAAAATATCTGAAAAAAGAAAAGATAGTAAAGTTGGATCTGTGTGTGCCTCACCCTGTCCCCTAGTATTGATACTTACACGGGCACTTGCTTGAAATCCCACGATAAAATCAGGAAACTTTATTTGGAAAGATCATAATGCGCAGTTACCACCAGAGGCACAAATTCCACTGTTCCGAGCAGGAAACCAAAAGCGAATGAAAAAAGCCAAATGGGGAGGTTCCAAGAAGCATTCAAACCCAAATGGATCGTTTGACATTTATACGGTGAATGTCCCCAACTTTATTGTCTTGTTACTTTGGTCAAGACCGGTCATTGAACCAAGATCATTATCCATCATTACTGATTGACAGCTTGACCATCAGGTCCTGCACTGGAATAGAGTGGTAAAATGTGGACCACGTGGCTGGGACACAGAATCGGTAATAAACAGAAAGTGATATCGATCTAATTGATTTATCGACAGCCCAGCAATGCCAACGCCTGGGCGATCCATAGACTTTGAAGCACTCATACTTCGATTATATGGATATTTAATGCAGAAAGGGAGATTTTTCATATCATTGTTCGCTCTTGCGGCGGCTTTAGAAATCATAGTCAATGCATGTAGGTATATATTTCTTTGGTAACTAATCAGACGAAAGATGTTCTCATAACACCGTCCGATGGATCTTTCCAATATATATATATATATATATATAGAGAGAGAGAGAAAGACAGACAGACAGAGAGACAGAGAGAGAGAGAGAGAGAGAGAGACAGAGAGAGAGACAGAGACAGAGAAGGGGTGGAAAGAGCCTTCACTCCTGTTCCTAATTCTTCCCTGTCGAATGAACACCTGCGACCAGGCCGAAGCTCATTATAGGAGAACAGTATGAAGACGATTTTCGTTTTGTAACGATGAGGGAAAAGACATCACACATGCTGAGATTGAAATCGACAAGCGGAAGACGAACAATCGCAGACCTTCCCCAAGATTCGCCAGACCCCATTATCTTTGGCATCAAAGGATACTACTTCCTGTATTTGTCTAGTTCCTCACGCCATCTTACTTTTTGTTCGACACGACTACGCTTATGATCTCTGGCGAGCCATGTTGTGAGTCATGAATTCGCACAGTTGCCTGGCATTCTTGCATCATGTTTAGCCCATTGCCATTTTTTTATTTTTAATGGTTTCTATGATAATTCAGACTCTTTTTTCTTCTGAAATAAACTGTGTTGTCTCTCAATGTCAGGTTTGGCATGATTCTCTCATGTGCACGTTACATTGTCCCGAGTTTGAGAGCCAATTATTTGGTTTAGTTGCATCTCTCAGTTCCATAAATGACTTTAAGGAGGGTGCATTGGTTGTATAACCTCACTTTTTGGAACTACTGTGATTTTGATAAATATCAATGAATGAATGAATGGGTGCTCCCATGTCAGTAAAAATGTTGCCTCTAATGTTTTTCTACGCTTTTTGATCCCCAAATTAAATGCATTCAAACATTTGACTCGGTCGACTGGTGGACATCTTGAATTTGGCCACTCATGGTTATTACAGACCAAATATAACTTCCCTCCACGTCTGAAACTCGATGTTATGGGATTTGTTCACTCTGTGAGAAATTTCATTTTTTTTTCTTTGAAAAGTGCTCAATCATCTCAATTATTTCCTCTGCTGGTATTCCGACTCAAATACAAATAGTTCTCGCCTAAGGTTTGCTTCATATGGCATATTTGGAAGTTACAATGATTTTTTGAATTTTCAATAAAAGTAAATAGACAACGGTAATTCATTGAGGGCTACAAAGAAATATACAACGAATCCTAGTAACGATATTCCGACTTACAATCTTATTTCTGTCCATAACCCTGAGGATTAACTAATCACGTCGATCAGTGGGAAGCTGCGTTTACTTGGATCTAAAAATTTGTTCATTTGTTTGAAAACAAGAAAATGGTGGTGAGAAATTAAAAAAGGATTCTCAGTATCTGTCATACTTAATGAATTATGTATGAAAGAAAGATGGCTTCCAAAGTAGACATCATTTACATACAAGAGACAGACGCCCCATACATGCATACATGCATATATATATATATATATATAATGTGTACTTTAGAGAGTGAGACAGACTCGGGAGTGAAGTTTTTGGTGGTAAGGTTTATTAATCCTTATTTGTCAATAGTCCATACATGTTTCGAGATTTCTCTCATCATCAGTGGTGCGTGTTGTGTGAGTGTGAATTAAAATGTACCATGTGGAACCAGAGTCCACTGTCAGCGGCTATGCATTGTGGGTAGGTTTTGTTGTCAGGGCTACAAGAGGCCTCATGCTGAATGTAAGAATGACCAGCAGGTATTGGGATTTTGGTAAAGCAGCAGCAGTTGGACTTGGGGAGGGCAGAGTGTATATATATATATATATATATATATATATATATATATATATATATATGCATGTATGTATATATATATATATATATATATATATATATATATATATACATATATAATCTAAATCTGAGAAAAACTTCAGACAAATTAAAATCAGATGAAATTGAATCCAAGTATCCTAATTAAATATGAAAGTTACACACAGTTGACAACGTTATATCAACACAGTTAGGGGGTTATGATTGTCAGATGCATGTACTGTTTTATACCCCCGGAACAGGCTCATGGTAAAACAGTAGATGGTCCCGACATATTTAACCAACAATGATTTTATATCCTGGGTATGATGCAGAATATCTGACCCATTGAAATGTCATGTACTAGCACGACATGACCTCGTAGGCTGATTTGGAGGGTTGTTTGTATCGAAAAATTACGAAATTTCTGAACTAAAGTTCTTTTTCCGCTAAAGTGTGAAATTCATGTTCGTTTTTTGAAGTAAACGATGTTAATTTTATTTGATTTAGAATTCTTACTTTGACGAAGCTAGGAGTTGAAATATATTGATTTGAATACTACAATTCTCAATCATGTCCAATCAGTAACATTTTGGATAACATATCCACATACTCATTATATATATATATATATATATATTGTATATGTATTTGTTTGCTTACACATGATTGTAAGGTTGTCGCAAATCTGATCATATAAGAGAACATTTTGCCTACGTAGCTACTTACCTCATCTGAATCAACAAATACGTATGTACATACGAATATATATATATATATATATATATATATATATATATATATATATATATATATATATATATATATATATATATATATATCATTATCACTTCGAAAACTCTATTCTGAACGCATGCTTTTCGTATCTAATTACCTTCGAGGCAAACTTTGTTATCCATTGCTGGTTGATGGTGGCTTGTTTGAATGACATAATGAAAATTCGTCGTGCTCATCCCCCTTAAGCATTGCTTTTTCTCGTTGGTTTTGTATTACTTTATCCGCCATGTCAGGTCGTCGAATTTCTCAGTACACACACATACACGAGCATACACACTTGCACATACATACATACATACATACATACATACATACATACATACATACATACATACATACATACATACACAAACACATATGCAAAAACGTTGGTGTGTCGATATTGCATTTTATGAATTATAATTTGGATTAATAGATTAAACGTATAGAAAACAAACTTTAATGGCAATTTGAATGAAATATTGACGTGAACTTACTTAAAACTTCTGGATTGATGACAGAAATCAATTACTCGTAGTTTAGTCCGGTACACAGACGCTGCAAAAAGAAAAGAAGAAAACTTTTGTAAAATTACAGGTATAAAGGCTTGTGAAATCAGTTTCCTAAACCCTATCTTGAACACCGACTGCATATAACCAGATCCCCCCCACAGATTTTCTTTCTCACACCCTCTCTTTCTCTTCCCCCCCTCTCTCTCACACGTATATATCCATCTCTCTCTCTCTCTCTCTCTCTCTCTCTCTATATATATATATATATATATATATATATATATATACATAAGTACATCAATAGGTGCACTGCCTCATGATGACTACACGAATATACATGCATAAGTTCCTTCCTTGTCAATGCAATTTTTTTAAATGGTATAGAATAATTCCATAGATTGCAAATTATAGTGAAGAAAAACTGATCAAATTTCAGCTTCTAACTTAACAAACAGACAATCGTGGATGAATACATAACTGGTCTAGATCTGTTGGCATATGTAATGGTTTAGCTGTGAGAAATATAATGGGAATGGTGATATCATGAAGTTCAATCGTGACGATTTTAGTACGGGAATGAGTTTTAAAAAAAAAAATCATTTTTCTGTACAAGGGTGCTAGAGCCACGGGGCAGCTACCCACTGCCTCCTTGTCACGGGGTCAGCGATAGCAGTTGTGTGCCCTCGGTGAGAAAAAGAAAGGATAAACCATATTGGATCGAATATTCATTTCTAATCATCATCATCATCATCATCATCATCATCATCATCATCATCATCATCATCATCATCATCATCATCATCATCATCCTTTTGGTGTCCTTTGCTGGATATGGATCTTCCCCAAATCTCACCGGACCTCTATACCGTGGGCGTTGCCGAGTCAGTACTCTCTGTTTAATATGTCACGCCACAGTTTCGCATATGATCTCCAGGGATCCAAGTGTCTGGGGTTGTCTGGCATTTTTTGTAGGATGACCAGCCCATTTGAGTTTTCTGATGAATTCCCTGGTCCTTTAATGCTATGCTTGACACGATTCTCCCATAAGCACATTGCATCGTTTTTGGTTTGAAGGTCTGTCTCTCAGTCAAGTTCCATAATCTCAAACTACATTAAAAAAAATTACTTCTAAAAACTGCTAAAACATTTTCATCATGAAATCAAATCTCCTATGCTTATTTCAGTGCCACATGT
This sequence comes from Thysanoteuthis rhombus, assembly GCA_963457665.1. NCBI lineage: Eukaryota > Metazoa > Mollusca > Cephalopoda > Oegopsida > Thysanoteuthidae > Thysanoteuthis > Thysanoteuthis major. The sequence continues at coordinate 61,583,878 of OY735203.1, read as the reverse complement.
CCAGCTTAGACATCTTCAAGTTATCCAGCATCGACAGTTTTTGCATTTTTTGCTCACAAGAGAAGGGTTGGTGAGCCATAGAATATGAGAAAATGTTTTTGCATTAACCTGATCGAAATGTATAGTGCCCAATTATAAACAAATCAGTATTGACCATTTTTTGGCTAGATTCGGCTGTTCTTTCTTCCAACTTATCCTATAAAAACCTACGATAGCCTGAACAAATAAAAAAAAGATGACTAATTTCAACAAAAGTAAACAATTTATACTCATTATTATGTTTGTCCCGTAGTCTTAGATATTTAATATAAGTGGACCTTAAATTGGCATATAAGACATTTTAGTGATGAGGTAAGCTTGAAAATAAAGACTTTGATTACAAACATTCTTTGACTACAACAGAAAATGAAGTAAACTACCCTTTCCGAGAATCATATATTATGTTGCGAAATATTGCAGCATTTGTCTACATGATTCGATTCTTCCTGCGACAAGAAAATAATTTTTCAGAAGTTTATGTTTGTCCCTCCATCATGTATTTCCTTTGGTATAATGACAAAGACTTTCAGTAGTTTATTAAAAGGAAGATAAGTCTTTGGTTGCCACATATACGGGAATATTTACTAAAAAGTTAACTTGGGATAACTGTATGATATGCAGTCGAATATTGTCTATCTTTGAAATAGGCAACAGAGCATCTTTCAATGTACTCCAGTTTAGACCTCACAATCTGATCGCAGCGCCTCAAGCACCTTTCAAAATAGCCTGAAAGTTCTCTTCTGGTATTGCTATGAATCATTTAATGGTATTCTCTCTGATATTGTCAACGTACAGAAATTAATTTGGGGAAAATACCTTACGTTATCAGGGAGCATATCAATACTGTAGGATGTGGCGGATCAAAAGAAAAAACATGAAAGAACTATACTATTGAATATACAAGATTATCATTGCCATGTACGCATTTTTTGGCTTATCATTAGCTTTGCACAGTCATGGTTTAGCGAGTCCCCCTCTTCAAACGTAGAAAAATATTTCCGAAAGTAACAGATTAAAAACGTTGTTTATTTACCGGGAAATTGGATGGAAGAGACTTGGTGAATTGGGTATTCGTTCATCAAAATAGCCGAGAGGAGCGAGCCAAATTGAAAATGGTAAAATCAAACAAGGAAACGTATGTTGCCTCCCAACCTTGCTAGCCTTGTTTCCAATATATTACGCATTAGCGTTGATAACACTTAGAACAAAGAAACAAGAGAGTAGCCAGGTATTGTCACTAAAACATGGAAGAAAATCGGTTCACAAACTGTTACGACACGAAGGCGGATAACTGTAAAGAATTCCTGGATTCACTCAAAAAGTTATCCAATTCTTTCTCACTCCATGACCTACGTTTCCAGAAAATTTCATTGAAATTCATTGAAAACTTTTGGTAATATCACGTGGGCATATTGCAACGATGCATGAAAGATAGGTGTATGAAGAATTCTATAGTCCATTGTCAAAACTTCCAGAAAATGTCATACAAATTTACTCAGTGCTTTTGGAATGGTTGTGTGAACAAACAGACGGATTGACTGACGGACAGATAGATACAACTGAATACGACTGCATCTTCCGACCTTGTTGGCAGAGGTAGAAAAAGAAAACCAGAGAAATGTTCGAGTTTTGAGCAGAAAGTTTGGACAGGTGTGTCGAGATAATGCTTACAAATACAATATTGAATTCTCGTTTCTCACTCGCTTTTATTTATATGTTTTATCTCCTCCCTTGCTCTTTTCTCTGAGTGTGTCTTATGCTTTTGTGAATCGAATCTGTCTTAGCTTGACTTGAACTTGATTGTCGATTCCATTGTCTGCATTGTTAACTGTTTGGCCACTCTGCATCTCCTCCTAAAGTTTGAAGATCACCGGAGCGAAGAATGAAATGATTCTGGATGCATAATATATATTTAGAATTTATCTGTCTCTTATGAAAATGTATCATCAGAAAATGGAAGTAGATTGAAAATAATCGGACAGTATTATATTGAAAAGCCAACTCAAAAAGCCAAAGACAATGTCACTAATGTAAGTGTTTCGTTTAATTTGACACGTTTCTTCAGACGTGCTAAATTCTTCAAAAATAAGCAGAGAAATTGGTGTTTACAAATAAAGCCTGAACAGCAGATGGTGTAATTTCCAACTTTTTGTGTAAAGTTGGCCATTCTACATTAACCCTGCATTTTCCACTTATATGTGAAAAGATTAGAACGTAAAACAGATTATATCAAATTGAATACAGAGTTTTCATTTGTAGAATCACCATCAGATTTCTGAATTTTTTTTTTTTTACTCTTAATGAAAATGTATTTAAATAAACTCGCCGTTGACAATTTTTTTTCGCTTCATACTAAATTGATTTTTGTAAGATCGATATTTGCAGGGATTTAATTTTCTGTCTTGTTTCGCAAATGATTTTCTATATCTACTCGACTTTGACTGACCTTCTCAGATGTGCGAAGCTTTGGAGTTTCCAAATCCATTTACTTCACTGTCAAACGAATTATTTTACTCCGTTGTTGTGCTCACTTATCTATGCCTGGGCATTTCTCTTTATTTCTCTCTATACTTCTGTCTATTCATATCTATCTATCCAAGGTGCTCAAAATATCGAAACTTAAAGTGCAGGATGGATTACTGTTAAGAAAAAATAATGATGGAAAATGTTTTTTTTTTTTTGTATTGACCGCAAGAGATCTGTGAAATTTCCTGAAAGACGAGGGAAACTCTTGGCAACTTGAGAGATAAATAAACTGATAAACCATTTCGAATTCTCAAAACTTATGGGTACTCCCTCTTTTCAAACTCCGTATATGTTAACCATGACTATGGTAACCACTACTATGTCTCACCGGAAAACTTTCAGACACCTGACGATATTTTGTGCCATCTACTCTCCTTCCTACAGGCTATGTGCCCTGTCCACCTATATTTTATTGCTTTATCACTTCTATAATATCTTTTCACATCGGTTGGTTTCCCGATCCATACTGATCTCCTTCTACCCGTTAAGGTTATTCCTAGTATTGCTTTTTTGTGTTTGTTTTCCATGAAGTTTCATAGTTCATAGTTCATTACATTCACAAGGGGCATGTGATGTTTTGAGAAAATTTTGAACAATATAACTTTGGAACAGTCAAACTTTGGAACAATGTATCTGAAAAATTTTTTTCATCAAGTAGCATTGAAGCATTCAAAATATTCTGCAGAGAGACATTGGCCATACCATGTTTGATTACACATTTTCATATCAGTCTTCCAATCCAAAATACTCGGCACTATAGAATGTAATCAAAACCTTCCCAGACAAAGTAAAATGAGGCTATCTACTGATTCCCGTTAAAGACCTTTTCATTGGATTCCTAGCAGTCAAGATTGAGGTAATAGAAGTAACAAATGAATTTATGGTTTGGCCTGCCACGTATACTAAATTTCAATAAGATGTCTCATCACAGAGTAATGGCCACATAGCTAGTCTCGCAGACTATTGTGCAAGTAGGCTTTGTAAATATACTACGAACTGCAGAGCAAAGGTCAGCCGGTTGGTGTAACCGACCATTAATTATGTGTTCTAAGTTGGATAAGCAACGGATAATGGTGAAAAAGAATTTCACTGTTAAGCAAATTTTGCATACTTTTGTTACTGCAGTGGGCTCGTCACTCAATGACTATCCCACAATTCTGACCTTGTGCCACAAAAAAAAACTTTTGTTATCCAAAATTGCGAAGAGCAAAGAAAGCGAGCGAAAATAGTTTTTTGGGGTCTTTGCTTTAAAGGCAGCTGTTTAGCTCAATCGTGAGAGCAATGTTACGTTGGAGCAGCTACCCTGTTGATTTGTAGGTTCGATTCCTGCAGCAGCCAAATTCTCTTTAGATATCTATCCCATTTACGATGTCTGGGCCAAGTCATGAACTAACCATGTTATTACAGGAGATCATTTTAAGTAAGACTTTCTCTATTATATTACGCAATTCATAATCAGTCGGATAATAAATCCATTTATTTCGATTTCGATATAACATATATGATAACAAAATATAATGATAACACTAAGATATAAACAATTTGCATTGATCAGGTGAATTTTTCCTTTCGTATCTATTGATCCGTCCACAATGTGAGAATATATTAATTTTTTTCTCTTTCTTTTAAATTTTGTATCTAGACAATATTCAGGGTCAGTTCGTCTGGCGCAGAGACCACCCGTGTTGTGTTTTTAAAAAATATTTTTCATTTTATGATCGTTCTTATTTGTATGTACGTGTGTCATTTCTCATTCTCTTCAGTTGCGATAGTTTTGTATGTTAGAGTTTTATTGCACGACTGGTAAAATGTGCATGTTTATAATTCCTTTTTTTCCTCGGTATGTTGATCATATATCTTTGATTAAATCAAATTAATAAAATGTTTTTTTCTTGCAGTTGAAAATCCTACTCACATTCTTTTTTTGAAATACATATACATATACATATAGGTATTGGTATTTTCCTCTTTCTTTTTCCTTTGCTTCTCCTTTCACCCCCTGTATTTTCTTCCCTTTTTTTTTTTCCTTCCTATCATGATCTTCTTTCAATTTTGCCTGTGTCTTCCCTGTTAATATTAGATTTTGAACTGACTTGTAGTGTATTCATATACTTATAAATACAAACACACCTATGCGTACACGTACACGCATAGATGCACATACATATACGCTCACTCACATATACATATACACATGCACTCGCATATACGTATATACTTACACTCACACGCACACACACGTATACAAACAAATACATAGATGCACTGATGTCCCGTGCACTTGTTTTGCATGACTTTTTGGTTTTATATTCCTTGTATTTTTAAGGTATTGTAACAGAGTTATTGCTAGTCTTTTATCTTTTGTATATCGTTATATATATATATATATATATATATATATATATATATATATATATATATATATATATATATATATATATATATATATATATAGTTGTTAAATCGTGTTTTGGTTAGATCATTTCACGTTTAGCTTCGAAGTTCGGTTTATGTATAAGCGTATGTATGAATATTTTTGATGTTTTCATACATATCCTGTCATACACACACACACACACACACACACACACACACACACACACACACACACACACACACAAACATATATATATATATATATATATATATATATATATATATATATATAAACCAGTTATTTTCATTGAGATCGTCTATTACCAACGCAAGTCAGCCACCTGTTGGGGAGGCGTCCTCCTATATTTTTGCGATGCAATACAGGCTTGTAAATATGTCTTCGATTAATCACAAAGCTTTTAAGAATATTAAGGAACAGCTGTTCAATCTATCTCTCTTAATACTCACTGCCAGAACTTTTTCTTGGTTTTTTTTTTCCCTGCAACAACTTACTGGCAATAAAATCGTTTGATCCTCTGATGTGGTGTGGAAGTAACAAATATAAATGTAATAACGGAAACATCAAAGCAGAGTTAATGAAAATGTCCAAAACTTTATCAAATATCTATAGAAACACGAAAAACTCCGCGGACAGTATATTAACAACGAACGGGGTATAGCTGACTTGCATGAGATAACATTGTTAGACGATTTAAGACTGTATAAAATGTCTAAAAGATAAAACAATTCAGCGTTAGCGTGTGCACTTTCAAAAATACGCACCCATGAACACAAATACATGCACACACACACATGCACGCACACGCACACACGGATAGGGTCTATTACATTAAAGAAAAAAAATGAAAAGCAAGGAAAAGCCACACTTCTTGAACGTCATTAATTCAATAAGATCCAATATCTTATAAAAAAAAAAAGATATTGTGTTGATAGCCTCAAAAAATATTGTTTTGGTAATTTCGATCTGTTTCTTATCGTAATCATGAAGATGTATCGATTGAAATATATACATATATATATAGAAAGAGAGAGAGAGAGAAAGGGAGGTAAAGAGAGGGAGAGGGGGAGAGAGAGGAGGGACAGAGAAAACTGCCACTATATATTTGGAGGGATTAGATTTTTTTGGAAAACGAACACTACAAACATAGGAACGTTACAGTGCGTATATCATACGTAGATGTAAAATAATATATTTGGTTTATGTATAGGTATATGTGTATGTGTGTGTGTTTCATGCTGATATAAGATAACGATTTGATTCATATACTTAAGTAAAACTCTTTTCAACAAGCATAAATTTGGTGTATCTCTTCGATGAGGCATTCTTTATAAAAATATATATTTGTCTTGTTTAAGATAATTCAACTAACGAGCTTGGAACAATTCTTGGGAAGTTCTAGCAGCTAGTAACTCTATATGGGGCTATTCCATCGATATACTTAACATTTGCAAGTTGATATTACGTGTTCAATCACCTAACCTGTTCAACTATATATACATATACTCTTACACACGACTATATTTGAGGGCTAAGCAAGCAAACACCGCTCCTTGCATGGAAAACACACACATACATGCACACATTAAAATATATGTGTGATCGTGTGAGTTTGTATGTGTGTGTGTGTAAGCTCTTCTTTCTTCCTAATTCTTTATCCAATGTCGCCTTACTTCCAATTCATCGGTATGTATTTGTAGAATGTGCTGTTCAAGGGACACAAGTTTTTTGCAGGTTTTAATTTCCGTTTTAATTCACCTTAAGTGACAGACAAACAAGGTTTTCCACCCAGTAATCACCATTCAAGTTGATCAGTACGTTGAAAGAAAAAACGTTGAATATCTTGGGCAAACACGAGAGCTGCGTTGGCAATTAAATAAAGCGCTCAACTCAAATCCGTTTGCAAGTTGGACGCTAAAAACAAATAGCACAATAATACCGCATTTATACGATAAGGAAATGGTTACAGCGATTCGGCCATTTGCCCAGACGAAGCCATCTTGAACCACAAGTGGCGGAAAGAAATGTACTCTGTGGTGAACATCAGATTTCAAGATGTATTCTGGTAAGCACTTTGCTTACGCTGTAACCGCAGCGCTTCAACCAATCTATTCGCTATCCTTCATCAAGTGAATAGTCAGTATTGAAAGCGACAGCTCTCCTTTCTTTTTTTTTCACTGAACTATACTGTAAATAGAAAAACCGTAGCTAATATATTGACCGTTTTGGTTCATTCCGAGCAACAAATGAATTAGCCGAAGCGTTGAAAGAACAATATAAGCAATAAAAAGAATAAGTTGAATCGTGTGAATGATTCTCCAAATGATTACGAAGCTTTCAACATTCAACCACGGAACATATGGTTACTTGAGTGTCATAACGGACTGAATCCTAGTTGCCCCCCCATCAATGTTGGTTGAAGTATAACAACTTCGTTTTTTGTAATTACTTTTTTAATTATGTGTCATCAGATGATGAAATCCAACTAATTTAGTTGAAGTCATTGATTGATTTTGATACTCCTGTCTAGGGACTGGATGATAGAGAATAACCAAAGACGTCTGTAATCTGTGCCCACGTCTCATTCAAAAGGTTCAGCCCTGAGTGTGCGGTTAGAGCATATATATATATATATATATATATATATATATATATATATATATATATATATATATATATGTATATTATCGTGTCATCCACAGTCAGCTATTTCGTAGTATTACAACTCTTCAGTGCGGCTATAGACTATCCTTCATCCCATCCAGTACCACGAGGCAAGATTGAAGCTTTCGGTTCAGAATCGGAGGCCAGTATCCTACCTTTGCGCTACTGGATGGTGAGTAAAGTTGAATATAAGTGACATTTATTTTAGCATATATTCCCCATCTACCAGAGTGCTCTATGAAGAACATGGAAGAACATCACATAATATATATATATATATATATATATATATATATATATATATATATATATACGCACTTGTGGGTGCTCGTTGTCAAAAAATTGTGAGCAGGCTAATCTAGCAGAGCTGTATTTCTCTCAAGCGAGTATGATCCTCACTGGTTGTTGTGTACTGGTGGCCTTCCTCCGGAGTATATCCAGCTACCCGAATACTTATCTGTGAATGTTTGTTGTCTTATATACATATATGTATATATGCCATTCTGTATCCTTTCCATTTAGAAACAGACATTAATACCGCCTCCAGAAAGTCAATCTCAAAATAAATATCAAAATCATCCCAACAAAGTATCTAAGATGCAATATAAACTTGTAAATTGCAGAAAACATAAAAAGATGCGGGCATTCATGAATATGTATTCGATTGTTTTTTTTATACGTGTCCGTTATTTATATGCGCTGTTGGTGAAATAAAATACCTCAATTTTATACCTTATTTATGAACTTATTTACCATATTTCTGCAACAAAAAATCGCGAAAATGTCAATAAAATTAGTTTTCGTTTCTTTTCTCAAATCTATAACCTTGATTTCCTAGTTCAGAATATTTTTGTGTTGGGTTCCATATATTTTTCAAAAATATGTGCATATTAGTTTGTTTCTTTTGGTGTTTCTGAGTTGTTGTGCTTGTGTTCTCCAGCGATCCTGGTCGTACCGTTTTGTCTACAGGTTTGAATATTGGACTTGGTACTCCACAAGACCCAATCTGCCAATTTTTTTTCTTAAACAAAAACTTTTTTGACATTTGGGGGCCTTATTTGACAGGATTATTTATATCAAAAGACATTTCTAGATATATATATATTCTTTTACTCCATTTTATTCTCTGACGGAAAATGCCAATGATGTCATGAATTTATTCTGACTTCATTCTTCATTCGATGTCTTTTTTTTTTCATGATTTCAAATTTTGACGCTACAGTTGTTCAATTATTGACTGTGTGGTGAGTTTAATTTTTTATTTCGTTTCTTCCTAAATAATTGTTGTTGTTGTTTTTTTTTATTTTAAAAACCAATCAGCCATCTTTAAATCGTCTGAACGTCTCGCTTGACTTCGGCCCACAAAATTATCCTGTTTTTTTTCTTCATTTATTCAAGTCAAAAATTGATTTCTATAGCGTGTGTCTCTTATCAACATTCATGTATTCAACGGTTTTCTTCTTGAAAAATCTTACTGTCATTCTTTAAAGTGCTTCTTCCCAAACATTTATGGTTGGCTGCACTGGACCAAGATTTGATAGTTCCATGAATAATATATTGTCGGAAGAAAGGAAAAAAATAAGATTCAAAAAAGAAAAAAAACATCTATTTAACTTTTGACTAGTAAGCAAGCGCACACTTAGCTTAATTTCCCTTCTCTCTGTTTCCCACTTATAAAGACGTGAAAATTTCCATTCGTTTTTTTAAATTTTTTAAAAGAAAAATCAAACATCAACAAACACTGTTTTTCTCTTGTTCACAGTGATACATATATTGCAATTCACACACACGCACACACACACACACATAGATATATATATATATATATATATCGAACTTCACATCTTACTAAGATAATGAACAGTTTATTCTTTTCTGTTTCTTCTCCTGTAACAATGGTCTCTTCCACTAAGAATGAACAATATTGAAAATACAAATACCTCCCACCCACCATCTGAAACAAAGGATTCCTTCAATGAATTCTGTAATTCTTATATATTTAAGAGAGAAAAAAGAAGCTCATAGAAATTCAAAATATATCCGTGAATTTTTTTTCACGGTTAGTAACCAGTGTAAAATATAAATATAACTCTGACTAAAAACAATTTGCGAATGTGTCACGAGGTTATCATTTAGTTTCTACTACTTCTTCGTTTGACTTATTCTTGGTACTTTTTATCAAAAAATTCGGACCATTTTGAATTTTATGACCATTAAGCAAGTAGCAAAGATCAGAAAAAAAGAGATTCAGCCTTGCAGCCCCTTCCATTTAAAGCCTGTCTGATCGAGACACCGCCCTACGATTAGTCCAATAATATTAAGCGTCATGCCTAATTAAATCTAGTATCAGGACAATGCCAGTTCCCGAAGTGCATATTAAGAAATTGCCTTGATATATGGTGTATGGGGCGGTCTGCCATAATTATCATGTGAATCGATTTTCCGTCCGCCGTACCAAAGTAGGGTTTCGAATTAATCGGTCACATGTCTTCGGTGTTGCCAATTTACTTATTTCTGTAACTGAATTTAGATGATTCTAATGGACAATAGTCAACAAGGGGTTATTTATGGAAACTATGAAGGAAAATCTACAATCTGTTTTTTTTTAATTATATTTCTCCAGAAGTGATGATCCCAAAATGATATAATTTGATAAAGTCCTACCCTGTGTGTTGACTAATATATCTGGCAAATGTCAACCTCAGACGATGGCGAGTTGTCGAATGGTCACAGTGCATAGATTTCTTGCGAACCACTGATCCAAATAAGTTCAAATCCAAGACTATAAAACTTTGTCTGCTGACTAGTACATCTCGTAGATCTCAACTTCATACGGTGGCCAGTTGTCGAGTAATTGCAGTTCACACGTACAGATATTTATTCAGTCGTATTTGGATAGCTGGATACATTCTTTTATGCAGCCTTGCTTCAACGTCATATTTAGACAACTTAAGATTATTACGTCCTTAGTAGTAGTAGTAGTAGTAGTAGTAGTAGTAAGATCGGTTAATGTGGAATGTGGTTAGATGATTATAATTGCATGACGTATGATTATTAACTATTTCAGATGGATCGTTATTGCATTGTTCTGGTGTACAATTGGTTACTTGCAAATAACAGTTGCAACAAATCTGTACATAAAATGGAGATACAAACGCTATTGGCGGATGTTGGTTTGAACTGGTTTATTTATGATTGAATAATGCATTCGAAAAAAATGATGTGTTGATATTTTTCTCAAAAATAACGGACGCATGTAACATAATAGAATTATGACGAAGAAAAGGTGTAGGATTCAGGGGTCGAAATCATAGAGTTTTTCTTCATTTTTTGAGGTCGAATTGAAGGGGGGAAATATTCTTTCACTTCTAACAGTCAAAGTCGAGAAGGGATCTCTATTTTCATTCGTCGTGATTAAAAACAAGTGGAATTTTCTATCATTTTTAAGGCTAAAATCGAGAGGGAATTTGTTTCATTCACTTTCCGGGGTTGTAATCGAGGAACGATTTTTTTGTCATTTTTTGTGCGTCAAGAACGAATGTGAAGAATTTTTCAATTGCAGGGATCAAAATTCTATCCTCAGTGGCCATAATTGAAGGAACAGATTTTTTGCAATTTTGAAAGTCAAATTATTCAAGAGGGATCGTTTATTATCCCGTCTAGGATTCAAAATCGCTACTTTTACTTTTAGATTCTGACACCGAGAGGGAACTTTTTTTCTCTACTTTGGGGTCAAAATCGACAGTATTAGTGTTTTGCTTTCATGCAGTCAAACTTGCGAGAGAATTCATTCTTTTTACTGGTTGAAATAGAGGGGAATGCATTTTTCAATTTTTCAGTGGTCAAAATTGAATGGAGATTTTCTTTTCTCGATTATTGGAATAGGGGCTGGTTTTCCCCCATTTGTAAAGATGACCTTTTCTTTTGTGGACATCAGCTCCAATTTTTGATATCCCCCCCCCGGACCCCTTTTCACAATTTGCCCCATTTCCTCACATTATCCTACCTTCTCAACAGTAGTCCTCTTTTTTTCTCAACTTAATCTGCTTCTTGTCAAGATAGCGCCTTTTTAAAAATTGTACCACGTTTTTTAAGTATAGTTTTTTTTTCTCAAAATCAGCCCTTTTATTTACATTAACATCCTTCTTTTGAGAAATTATCTCTATTGTTTTTTTGACATTACTTTCACTTTTCAAAAATTTCAACCCTCCCCTGTGAACCCCTCTTTTTATCAATCATTTTTATTTTTTCATTTTAGTTTCCTTTTTTTTACTTCAACCTGGCGCTCGTATTGACATGAACTGAACACCTTATTTTACACCAGCCCCTGTTTTTTTTTCGAACAGTGTATAAAAAAGTACCATTTTATCAATTTTAACGACAAATTGAATTAAACACAATTTGATTTCCATCCATTCACCTTTTTATTGCTTCCTTGGATAACAATTCAGCCCATCCCTTAAGGTGTGTATTTAGTCCAGTAGATGATAATGACAGTGTTCCATCTAAGAATTCAGACTACCTCAGACTAGTACTCCCCGTCGTATAGTCATTCGCAACTCAGTTATCAAGACCTCATCACCGAAGAAATCCCTAAACACACGGTGTCCTCGCATAAGTAAGAAGCCCATAATGTTCTAAAAGTTTGTAACTGAAATGCTATTTAGGTGAAAAAGTCCATTTTCTCTCTCATTTTCTCTTTTGGGCAAACAAAACTCTTTTATCCTGTAATTTCAACTCATATTTTGTAATTCGGGCGTTGAACAGATTTTATCCCTCTCCAAGAACAACTACCTGGCATTTCATCCAATACTAAGATGGATTCTTATCAGTGTCTATCCGCACAGAAACTTGCAAAGGTGCTGGTATTTTTTTTCAGGCATATCAAAATTGATCGATGGAATAGAATTCTTTTTGGGGAGAAAAGGGCAAGATCAATACATCTCCATTCGGAGCAATCTCTTCCCATTGTGAGTTCCTGTTTAGGGACACTATTTCTTTTCTTCCGTTACTTCTGGTAATATGAATGGAAAATAGTGGACAAGCATGGCCCGAGGCTCTCGACATCCAAAACAGAATAATTTGGACCGAGTGAATAAAATATCAAATTTAACTTGCACGCGTCGGAATGATACATGCATAGCATTATATGTGCAAGCAATAAGCAATCCATTCTAACATACATATAAAAATACAAAAAGGGTCATATATATATATATATATAAAATAATGGGCTACCGTATTTGATAAAGAGAGGATGAACCAACCAATAACTCGGATGGGCACACACCGGCTGATGATTACTGAACTGATCAACTACAATGGCGTGAATCAAACATTGAAATTAAATAAATACCTTGGTGACAAACAGGGTCCGTCAGTGTTTATCATAATCGTAGTAAACAGAAGGATATACATCTGAATTTGCTCAGCCCCTCGAGGTGTGAATGATAATAGCAATATATATATATATATATATATATATATATATATATATATATATATATATTGTGATCATTATATATTTCAATTCGGGTTTTCTACCGGCGAAAATCCTCAATAAACGGGATATAACATTTGTAAATAGATATAAATTGAAATTTCAGCGATTTGCAGTGACTCCGAATATCATGACAGTCCGATCGTCAGGAGGTCCGACGAGTGTACTGACATGATTTTTCATTGCAGAGCAATGACTTTTTTGTATCGATCTCAGCATCTTCTCTCGCTCTCTCCCTCATATATATATATATATATATATATATATATATATATATATATATATATATATATATATATATATATATATATATATATATATGTATATATATATATATATATATTTATAAATCAAGGATGCAATATAACAGCAAAATGCGAAGTCTAGTAGGTTTATTTCATAGAATGCTCTATACTTTGAATGTTAAGTTAGTTTACAGTCGTGCTAGAAATATGATAGAATGGAGATTCTCGACACACGTTTATATTGAAGCCTTGTTTGGGTTTTCAGGCAACTGAATTAACCTGAAGTGGCCAAATATATATGTATATATTCTCAAAATCCTAAAAAAGTGGAAAAGTGTCCTTTGTATTACAAAAAGGTAATTTTGATAGGATTATAGAACTTTGAATTGAGAAAATATGGATTTTAATGATATATGTATATATATTGAGGGGGAGAAAATAATAGAAGGAGATGGAAAAGGATACAAGTAAGAGTCATATTCATAGATCTTATGAATTGAGGAAAATTGGAATTTTAGTAGTACAGCCTTTCAATTGTAACTTCAATACAGTTTCAATATGTCCTTTGATCTTTGTATTTGCTGTATTATAGTTAATATAAAAAGAAACATGAGTTGTTCAAATACGAAAGAAATAGAAAAACGTTGGACGATTTTCCCCCCCAAAATTCACACCCAACACTAGTCGGACCAGTTTCCCGCTAGCATTGTGCCTTACTTTAAAAGTAGTGGTAGAAAAAGTATTTGGACGTATTGATTTCATATTCAAATACTTAGTTGCATAGCCATAGTTTAAAAATCACCGTTTAGAGAAGTTTTTCGCTACCCATCAAAGGCATTTTTGCATTATTCTTTTGAACTCTCAGCCAAATCTTCCTTACCAGAAACTTCTTTACGTTTTTTGAATCCCTTTCATAAATTCGATCTTCGAAGCTTGGTCATGGATTTTCCATTAGATTCAAGTCAAGAAACTGACTTGCCGACTACTAGATGTCTAAATTGCTGTGAAGAAACAATTCGAGCGTTAATTCAGCTGTATTCTTTTGATCGTTATGTTGTTGAAAGGTCCAACCATTTTTAAGCCCCATCTGTTGCAACTAAGAGAACAAATCGGCTTGCAAAATACTCCCATACATCGTTATATTCATGGTTCCTTCAATCACGCAAAGTGTCCAGTGCTACGGGAAGAAAACATCGTAACCCAAAACATGACACTTACATCTCTGTTCTTCACTATGAAGATAATATTTCATCGATCGTAGGTGCATCCATCATTTCTCCATCCATGATGTGCTGGATAGTGGCTAAAAGGTTCAATTCATCTTCTGTCCGACCCAAAAACGTACTTCAAAAATTAATCAGGCTTCTGTAAATGCTCAAGACTGGTCTCCATCTGAGAAAAACAGTGTCTTTTTCTTCATCAAATGTGTTTTCTGTGGGGCACAGGGTTTTAAAGCATTTCAGCACAGCTTATCACGAATATTTCTTATAGTAACCAATACTTGTTTTTTAAAGAATTTGACTCTCCTTCGCTGCCTTGTTATATAATAAGATGGCGACTTTGATTGGGTACTCATACATTCCAAAAGTTTCTACGCAGATGCTGAATGATCTAAACCTGTATTCCTTCTTAAGCAACATTTTTATCATTGATTTTTCGATAGTGCTCGAATATTATTCCTCTGCTACTTTTTCTCCATTCTACTCAGCATTGTGTGTTTATAAATGTATATTTCTTTCTTAGGGACTGGTGATCGCATATATAACACATCAGCAAGCATAAGTTTAAGAACTGTGAGCATCAGAAGTATACCAAATAAATGTTTTGCAAGCATCCAAATACTTCCCCCCAATGGTCCTTCTCCACCCCCTATCTCTATATCTGTATATATCATCATCATCATCATCATCATTCTCATATGTCCAATGGACGTGCAAGGCCTTTCTCAGTTCCTTCTTTGATGATTGAGCAAACTTTTGTCTGGTCTTACCAGAATGTTGTGTGGTAGCACTTTTGAAGGGTAACAAAAAATGTCTTTGAATAGTAACTAGCCACTACTTTCCCTGAACCAATATTCGCACATACGACTATGATATATATATATATATATATATATATATATATATATATATATATATATATATATGTTATCAACGAAGGAAGATACAGTCCGGTAGAATAATCATAAATTGCGATATATTCTATAAAAATTATTATTTTAAATCGTCACCCGTTATTCACGGTAAATGTACCATTTAGCCGTGTGCTAATGGGTGATCATTTCAAATAAGAGTTTCTATATGATATAACACAATTCAAATTATATATACATATATATAAGATCAAATGGTGTGAAGCAAAACAGAAATTACCATTATTATCTATGAGAACAATTTTTGAGCACACCCAGACCTTAAAATAATCGTATTCTAATAATCCCCGTTTTGAAGAGCTCCAATTCCGGTCGGTAATAAGATGAAAATTTTCTGCTCAATTCAGGTTATAGAAATGTCAATTTCCTGTTTTAACAATGGATATGTATTTGACAGGAGGTGATTTAAGATTTAGCTTAGGATTTGAGTAGGCTTACGATTAAAGTTAAGGTTAAGGTTAAATGGTTAGAGTCGGGTAGCATCTTGAAATTAAAGTCATTTCGCCATTTTTCCTTTGACTGAAAGAAAAAACTGATTGTTTTGCCTGACTTCTTGAAATCAAATCTTTTGTAATGAAAAAAAAATCAGAAAATCAAAGAGCTTTGACTAGTCCTTGTACAAACAGCTTAAAATAGGCCTTTCTTCTGATTCGTTGACCCTTTTATCTAAAGACATCCTGAGGAAGCGAGCAGGAAAATTTGAATTGTACAGTGGCAGTTGAAGAAAGATCCTGGTCGCTTCGATGACTCCCGTTTCCAGCAGCCGGCTGGTTTAGGGAAAACAAGATACTAGTAATCAATGTCCAGGACAGAAGGAAGACTTTTTCGATTGACCAATATTGGACGTGAACGTTGAAGTTTTTGGAGGATTTTGTCAATTTAACTTGTAATAGTCCTTTACTATGATGGTTTCGCCAGGAATCAAGAAGTTGTAGAGGATGATTTCTCTTGCCGACCACCAAACAGTGACTGTAATTTTCTTTTGATACAGGTTTGGTTGGGGGAGTGTTTTGGTGCCTAAGTTCTGTCCAGCCACTGTACAGAACGCCATCAATCGTCGTACAGAATCCATTTTTAGTTTCATGTCGAGATGCAATCAAGGAATGGATATTTGTAGCACAAAAGAGGAGCAGAGCAGATTTCTTCAGTTTCTGTGGCGCCCATTCGTCGAGCTTTTTTATCCTTTTCTAGTTGGGTGTAAAAGTCGAAAGCCTATTGAATGGCTAACGTTTAGTTCCTTTGCAACTTCGCGTGCTATTGTGCGTGGTTCAACCTAAATAATAACTCTCAATTGTACGCCGTTAATCAAAGCAGGAGGTCATGACCCTCCTCATCTCCAAAGCTCTCGTCTTAGTTTCGTTAATTTTAGAACCGATATTGAGCTGCACGTTCGCTGACAATCCCTGGGCCAAATACTCGGTTGCTTGATAATGCAAGCAATTCCTCTTGCTTCACGTCCTAATTTGAAACCATACAAATTTAATCGAATTTCCCCTTTTTCTATTTAATTTGACGGCACAAAATATACCAGAATAGATAGTTGAAAGAAAACATTTAGCTTGAATAGATGGAGGGAAATTCTCGCTTTAAAATGACATGAACAGTTTCATGAACAGTTCAGTAATAATCCAAAACAAGCATCATATTTTAGAATAATAAAAATTGCACCGTATCCCGTTGAAATCCAACATATGGCTTGTATGAGTTTATCATAGAGTTTATGTTTATATTGTAGGGTTCCTTTGATAATATGATATATTCATATAATTTCTCATGATATATAAGGTTTATACGATATTTATATAATTACTATGTGCATGTTTGACTTGCGCCCCTTGCGAAGTAATGGTGAGCAATCAAGACATGTAAATCATTACTAGTGAATAGTGAGTTCGATCCTTACTGGTGCTTCTATTTGTAGCCCTGTGCCAGAACCAAGCTACTTTAAAAAAAACAAACTATAGCACGTTTTTTTTTTTTGATATGTGTTTTGCTTATAAAATGTTCTTGTCCTTAAGTATTCAAAATCCATATGAAATATTCATCCGCTGTGGCGTCACTCCTCTTGGCCAGGACACGAGCTAAGACTGCATCTGAATTAATCATTAAACATGTTGTTGCCAGCTTTTACTTATTTAATGTGATCCTGTCCAGCAAAAATATTCTTGTCTATGATTATCAACATCTTCCTACGTATCTATTTGTAAGAGGGTCCCTGTTGTTGTGTGACAGATAACGAGATACTCTTCAAGACCTATGTGTGGAATGCAATCCTCATAGGTCATCTCTGTTATTGTGTCTCCTTTCCACTTTCCAATTGCTAGGTAAATGTAATAAATATAAAACATCAACACATTCTGATGGTTTGCTCGATATTCTTGATAGGCAGTTGCAAGTTTAGTGAATTTGATCCTCACTAGAAGTCACATTGTCGTACCCTTGTACTAGACTAACTTACGTTCAGTAAATATCTTGGGCAAGTTCAGTAGAGCCACGTTAGTGAGTTATTTTCATAGAATGTTTTAAAGGACACTTCGATTCAATGTGGTTGTCATACAAATTTAGCCTTGCACATTGAATAACCATGGCGCTTACAGGAGAGCTTTGGAGAGTTATTTTCGAAGACCATTTCGAGTGTAATCAACTTGATCATAACTGGATGCCTTGCTCATGTCTTTGTGTACTTACTCAGTCAAGCTGAAGAAATATCTACGTGGAATCTTTACAAAGCACCTACCATAGCGTCATGGTTAGATATCCAGTCATCCAAACTACTACTTGTTAATTCAATCCTCCCTGGTTGCCAAAATACAGTATTCCTATTCAGCTCTGATGTGGAGTGATTCATCAAATATCTAAAGATCTAAGAGTCTCCGTCAACGCGTCTACTCGAAGACGAGAAGTTGTTTCTATTATTCAAGTGTCCCCAAAATAACCATTCATTTTGAGTTGTGATAAAACATTGGAAAATTGATTCAAAACAGGGATATATATATATATATATATATATATATATATATATATATATATATATATATATATATATGTATATATATATATATATATGTATATATGTATGTATATATATATATGTATATGTATATATATATATATATATATATATATATATATATATATATACACACACACACACACACACACACACACACACACATATATATATATATATATATATATATATATATATATATATATATCCTACCTCTGGACTACGGAACTGGACGGTCAGTAAGGCTGAAATTGAGCAATATATTTATTTACGCATAAATTCCTCATCCACCAGAGTGCTCTATTTCTATGGAATAGCATTGCATAAGCTTAGAATGGATGAGTTACCTCACTTAAAGATATATATATACATATATATACATACATACATATATATATATATATATATATATATATATATATATATATATATATATATATATATATATATATATATATATGATGGACTTGATTTAGTTGTGCACAAAAGCAGGTTGAATCATATGCTTTTTTTCCAACACTTGTTGACGCCACTGTTAACCTTGTTTGGACCAGGAAAAGAGTAGCACTTCTCGATACTAAATCTGGGTCATATGTGTTGTAAACATGAAAAAGTTTGCATGAAAAACGTTTTTTTTTCACTTTGAAAACTAACTCTCACCCTTTGACAAACCAGAGCTTAGTTCATACTTTACAGTTGGGTTGATGATAGCTTAGTCTCTGTTTATTAAAAGTAGCAATAAAGAGTATACATACTAAATTTCAAGCAGTTCCTGTTAGAACTCATTCTTGGAAGAGAATATAAAGAAAACCAGGCGTTTCAAGTGGGGCTACCTGATATGTTGTAATCATATGCAATTGAGGGAAAGAAAAACCAAAAGGCCTGAAAAATAAGTAAACGAACTGCAAAAAGTCATTGGTGTCACCATTCTTTTCTTATTGTTCTTTCCCCAACTATCATTTAATTACAATGATGCATTGAGATTCACTCCATGATAATCCCACTTATGCTACCAAGTGGTCTTTATAATCCGGAAATTGCACTTTTTAATCAAATGCATTCTTCAGTTTGGTTCAAGAAATATATTTCCCAACTATAACACTATGTCAATCACATCTGTATCTGTTTGCAAAAGAGTTAATAAAAGAGCCAATAAGATTGAACCAACTATCCCGACTGGTGGGGTAAGTTAGCACACTTGGTCCAAAATCTTGACAAATGCCTAAGATTTAAACCACCCGACCAAAGAAGTCATAGTATCTTTAAATCATATTTGTGTTGTAATGAATTTTGCTGTACAGTTAACGATCAAAGTAAAAGATGTGCAAACTAGCCCCAGATTCAAACATACATACATACATACATACATATATATATATATATATATATGCACACACACACACACACACACACACACACACATATATATAAACATACATGCATACATATATATATATATATATATATATATGCACACATACATATATACATATACACACACACATATAAATACACACACACATGTATATATATATATATATATATATATATATATATATATATATATATATATATATAAATAAATATAAGAAACAGTATGCATGTAATTTCAATTTAAATGCATGAAAGAATACTAGATCAATTCAAATAATTATTTTCACTTGGCAACCATTAATGTCTCCACAGATTTGAAAGCGATGTATTGTTTCGTAGAACACGCTTCCAAGTATTTCAATCACGAATAGCCTGGTTTCTAGGATATGTTCTATGGAAATTTTTTCAGCACTTTTACTTTCTTTTAGTTGCTCTCCATACGTTTTATCGTGCATATACCTACGAAAAATTCATTTTTGCACATTTATTGTCAATAATAGGTCAAAAAAAAGAAAAAAGAAAAAAGAAATGAATGAATTTTAAGCAATTTAAATGTGATGAATAATGTATTTTGTCTTGAATTGAATGTGCAATAATGAAAAATATAAGATATGTTCGAAATCCCCCAGCCAAATACACTCATGGACGGTTATGTTAGACATAATGTGTGCATTGATTATCTTGAACTATTGTCCTCAAATATTTGGTAGAAAATACAATACCCGTTTTTTGAAAAATGATTTTCGATGTACAAGGTACAGATTGCTAAAATTATCACAGAAGTGATTTTAGGTCTGGAATCGCAAAATTTCTTTGTTACATGATCAAATGTTTTCCTTACTGCAAGAAATATCTAGTTTTTATTAAAGATAAAACCTGACTATAAGGAAACGTTGGAATGGTGAAATAGCTGTAAAGTCAATGGGGAGCCATAAGGAAGGTGGGAATTTTGCCGGTAGCCAGCGCTAAAATATAACTCCAACTATTGATTTTCTTTCCCTACCCCCAGATGTTAGTGCTTTAACGCATGTAGAAATAATTATTACCATGAATGCAAAATTTGATGTATATGCTGAACATATAATTGTAAATCATTTTTATAGTAAAATGATTTTCAAATAATTTCTATATACGCTCATTGTATTTGCTGTATCACGTTATTTGGAGTGATTGAGAGTTTTGAAATATTTGTTAAATAAAACCTATCAAAGTCATTAGCAATGGCTTTCTATAGTAAAATGATTTCTACTGAATTATTAGGCATACCTTCAGAATTTGATCCATCACTTTATATATATCTATATCTATATCTATATCTATCTATATCTATATCTATATCTATCTATCTATCTATCTATCTATCTATCTATATATATATATATATATATATATATATATATATATATATATATATTCAATCATTGGAATGAATCAAAGTTTTGATGATATCTATAACTATAATAAATCTCTATACTCAAGTAATGTACTTGAAATAGGCTTTTTGACGACAGTTAATTGCATTATTAAGACGGATTAAAATTAAATTCAACTTATTTGAAAAGAATATTGAGGTTCTCGGATATGACCGTGTTTTCACTCAGACAGTCCCATGCATTTGTTATTCTTGCCGAGAAGAATTTTTTTTACACCAGTGGAGGTCTGAATTCGTTTTATATGGCAGTGTCCTCTAGTTTTAATGTAAATAGATGAAGGCAGCATTTTTTAACAGGATATTTTGCGCTGACGTAATCTCCAATAATTTCTGTATGCTGCTGGCAGTGTCGATCTATGAGGCTACATCATTGATAGTGTTGATTATAAGTTGAATGTTGATCCGAGATTCTCGTGATATAACGTTCTATCTAATTCATATTCATCACTGAATGTAGGGCATTGTTAAAGAAGGAGATATCGTTGAACAATTTGTACTCGTGGAAAAAAACAAATGCCTTTCTCCTACAAAGTTGCCGAATTCATTGATTCACTAAATATGTATAATTATTTAACTCGGTGTTGGTTTTGACGTATTTGTTTAAATAATCCTACTTGAGACATGAAAAGTTAATAAAAAATCAATAGAAAACATACAGCCTAATCTGCACTATACAAGAAACATGTCTGACTGTCTGTCTGTCGGCCGCAAAATAAAAAATGTGCATCGAAACGAGTGGGTGTTGAGGAAAGCTTCTAAGAATGAAATAGCAATGCAAAGACCGCCAGGGAGGCGGGGAGAAAGAGAGAGGGGCACAAGAATGTGGATGGTCGCTTCAGGTAACTCCCACGAGCTTTTCCAGATACCACAGTTCTTTCGATTTCCACCTCTAGGTACAACATCACCAAACAGCATTATATATATATATATATATATATATATATATATATATATATATATATATATATATATATATATATATATAAAATTATGTCAAAAGTCACAGAAACCAAATGATAGAGCTACGCTTACCTATCCGACATCTTTCGGGAG
Organism: Thysanoteuthis rhombus; assembly: GCA_963457665.1. Classification (NCBI taxonomy): domain Eukaryota; kingdom Metazoa; phylum Mollusca; class Cephalopoda; order Oegopsida; family Thysanoteuthidae; genus Thysanoteuthis; species Thysanoteuthis major. The sequence continues at coordinate 61,561,488 of OY735203.1, read as the reverse complement.
GTTATCGGTGTAAGCTGATTTTTGCCGCTAGAATAATCATGTCTTGTTATAAGAAAGATATAGCTCAGTGCCAAAAATATAGAGTCGTTGACAGAATTTTACTTCAAAGATAATCAGAAGACAAAAGAAATGGAAAAAAAACAAACATATATATATATATATATATATATATATATATATATATATATATATCTTGCATCAGCAAGAAGAGATTGAAGATTTTTTTTACCAACGTTAAAGAAAAAAACGTGATCTTTCGATTTGTTTTACTCAATGTGTGACAAAGAGCAGTAAAGATAAAAAAGTTGATATTCGGACTCTTAATCTGTTCTCACTTCCTTGGTCTACAGTGATCACTCCCCAACAAAAGGCATGAAAAGTAACTCATTCATTGATCATCCCTTTGTTTCAATGTTTTGATCCTTTGTAACATGTCATGTTACCTAAACACATTGGTAATGTGACGGTTTCTATTTAGTGATTAAATAGATTTGATCATATATCAACAATTAGTGAACACCATGGAAAGAGGGTTTACCAAATTTCTATACATGGAGAAGCAAGGCGTCCCTCTTTCTTGGATTATAACCTGACAAAGTCTCAAGAATGAATCAGCCGTAGCATTATTTGAAAAAAAATGGAAAGAGATAAGAAGAAATTCGATAATTCAGACATGTTTCAATGTTAATGAATATTTTCAAAGTTATAGACATTTTATTTTGAAGGAGAATTTGAGAGACGCTCTTTTGGGTGATGTGAATATTTGTAACACTGTTGTAAAAATTCAGATCGCTCTAAACAGCACGTTTAAATCCCACTCTTACAGGAAAAATCATTGTTTTCATTGAATTACCCTTCGACTCATTTATATAACCCGTGCTCAAACAAGCATCCTTCTTGGAGATCTTTAATGATATCTTCAATGTTTTTCTACACTTCACGGCGAAATTTTTCGTGGACAGATTCTTCTATTTTTTTTCCAAAGAAACAACGGGGATTCAGAACAGAGAAATAAAAAGAAAGTGACTCAAAACTCGCATCATTAGAGGTACCCCCTTGATGAGTATATACCAACGTCTATTCGGCTTTGACTTGAAAGGCCATAGTATAAAAGAAGGCATTTAATGAGGAAAAAATAATATATCAGAATAAACAAAGTCTCCTTGTCCGACCTCCAAGGTTTCTGAACTGTTTTTCTATATTATCAGTTGCTATGGGTTACGGCTATCATTGGATTCGATTACACAGTGTGCTGTTCCGTTAAATTCTCAGATGTCTCAGATTATGGCTATTACAGTGTCTCTAAACAACGTATCATATTGCTGCTCTTACTTAAAGGTAACAAATAGATACAGAGATGGGAAATTTACATGGTATTACGGGATCAAACGTTGGTCGGATAAGAAGGAAGCCAAACAGCAGGACATCTACCAGTACGATATACTGATAGAAAAACAAACAGATGGTCACTGTGAATAACAAACAGATGGTCGGATCAAAGGAAGATCGGATTATACGATTCGTACCTGTTAAATGAATTGATTGAATAAACGATTGTAGATTGATGAGAATAAATATTTTGCTGGTCGAATTGAAAGAAGGTCGGGCTATTAGACATACACTTCAGGAATAGATTGATAAGAACACATAAGAATCGTATTTGAGAATAAATATGTATCAAATATTTATCGAATTAAATTAAGGTCAGACTATAGAACTTAATCCTGCGCTAGTCAAACATTCATGGAATTTTTTCTTCTGAAAATCACTTCAGCATTTTGTCTGTACTTAGTTTTTGGCGAACGACTTAATTTTCTGAAATGACAAATATATTCTCCAATAATGCACTTGCAATTTTTCGTGGAAATTCTTTGGGGTAATATCATATTTCAGAAGAAAACGGGGCGATTTTACCCTATATCTACATCTAATTGCATATAAATATAATGTTTGCCATGAAAAATTTTCCCCTGTATCAATCTCAAGTTGGTTTGTGATAATTTTCTCTTCTTTTTTTCGAAGCTGTCATCTGTAAAGTACGGAACGATTTTTTTATGTCATAAAAAGATAAAAAAGGAATGAGAAGAAATAAAGAAAATCAGAAAAAATGTTGTCACTAGCTCTAGCTTCGTAAATTTCTCTTTCTGTTTTGCTTAAAAATCTATTTCGTGAAAAAAACTATTTTTTAAGACAAGGCGAAAAAAAAGTAGGAAATGCTCTCAAAATTAAGAAAAGTCTGCTCTTCCTTATGGTGTCAAAATTATATCCCATTTCTTGCTTTGATATCAACCCTGTTTCATTTTTTTAAGGTTTTGCTTGAAAAATTCGAGACAACTATCTATTCAGCCTTGCTTCAAGAAACTTTTGAGCAAAATCCACAATAATTGATGCACCAAACTTAGCTTACCTAGCATGAGTCTAAATGGGAGCAAAAGGTGGTAAAATGATTGTGTTGCGCCACTCTTCTAAGTGAAGACAGCCTTTCTGCTTTGGAATCCAGCATTCGAAATCTTGACCTTACATTTGAACTCGATCAATGAAACCTGGTATTAATTGTTGGCAAAAAAAAAACTTGTTGGCAAAAAAAACTTGTCGGCAAAAAAAACTCGTTGGCAAAAAAAACTTGTTGGCAAAAAACAGAAACGAAAAAAACATAAGAAAAAACAACAAAAAACAGAAACAAAAACAGAACAAAACATAAATTTAAAAATGGGAATTATGGGGTAAGAAAATTTATGTCGTTCAAATCTTCCATATTGACTTTCCTTCCTAGAAAAACAGCATACGACGAATCATTTTAATTTAGCTGTAACACCGATCACTGGTACAGGTTGGAAATATTCGACTACATTGGCCACAAAGCAAGCCTTACTTTGAACAACAAATCTTCTCAAAATTCTTAAAAGAGGCAGAAATCAACCAAAGAATCACTCCGAGTTTTCAAGTTTCCGGCAGAGCAGACTCAACCATTAAGAAAAAAATAATTCTATTTGTACTGAGAGAAAGGGTTTGCATCAGATGCATCCTCCTTATAGTCACCTATGGAGCAAAATCATGGAACCGAACCGGAAGATTCATCCTCGAACTGCAAACCATGCAACTTGCACATGAGAGAATCATGCTCAATATTTGAGAGATCACATGAGAGCACAGTATATCAGAGAAAAAAAAATCAAGTCAAAGATATCATAAGATCCATTATGAAACTCAAATGGCAATGGGCTGTTCATGTTGCAAGAATAGCAAACAACCGCTGGACATCACGACGCATAACGTATATCCTACTATATCGTCTGCAAAACGGTGGCAGGCAAAATATGCGTGGATAACTAGACAAATTTAGAGAGGATTGGCTCTTCGAAGCCCATGATAGAGAGGTCTGGCGAATGTTTGGAATTATCTATCTTCAATGACAGACATTGAAAGGCGGCTGCTACTGCTGCTGTTGATAAAATCCTGCCAACGGGGGCAGGGGAAAGTGAAGCCGAGAAGCTTGTACCGCATCAATGTTGCAAGTGGGGAAGCTGTTAGGTTTGAGCATCAGCATTTCGAATTTTAACTTGGCTTGAACCTTCTCTGCATGAGTTGAATAAACTACACTAACCACGATGCAATCCCTGAAATTTAGTTATCTGTACAGTGAAGTACCAATGGGTAGTATGGGGTTAAGAAGATTGTGTTGGGCCGTTCTACTCACTGATTGATTTTTTTCACCTTGGCTCGAATACAGACCATCGGAGCCGATAGGAAGCGCAATTACCTAATCAACGATGCAGGTCCTGATAGCTATGAAACTTGGGCGTAATCTAGCACAGCGTTTCAATAAAAAAGGCTGATGGGCCCCTTGGGGACACAGGTGCATCTAAAGGGGGCCATCTGATGGAATTATGACATACGATTGTCTATCTGTTGCTATTGTATGCTTCTTTGCCAGTGAAAGAGTGCAATGGTTTGAACTACATAGATGATCTATCATGAATGTGTCAAGTGCAAGATCGCCCCACTGAGACGATCAATCTTCAGGCTTGTTTATGGTCCTATACTGGCAGCCAACCATAGCTTGAACTGTATTATTTTCCCATAAAAAGGAATTGCTTCAAATTGTATTAGCGCAAAGTGAACACAAAATGTCACAACCGGGATTAGAACTCGGTTCACCGATCCCATCCTTCGTGCTGTTGACCATTTTACCAGTGTGCACCTTATTTTCTTTGTTGTCATCGAAGAAAAAGGACTTTTATTAAAAACTGACAACCAAAACTGTCATTAAATCTGTCAACGCAAGTTTCCTCGGTTTTCGAGTTGGTCTGGTTGGCTGGATATGTATGAATCTACGTATGACGCGTACAGGACATATCAAAGGAACTAGCAGGCTGACAATTCCAACATTTACTCTTTATTACGCCCAGAATGTTTTTTTTCAATCTGAATCATCAAGTAAGCTTTTTTTCATTGGGGGTTCAATTTGCAACGTAAGTTTATGCCAAACTGGTTACTTAGCTTGCATCCAGCAGTATTCTTGTATTCTTTAGTGACCATTATCCATCAGCAACAAGAGAAGATACTTATACGTTGATCATCCCATTTCAATTAGTTTTTAATTGATCATTCCAACTCGGCATGCTGTCAAAAGACCTAGGTCGTCCGACGGTTTCTATTGAATGCACTTTCTTTTTCTTTGCCTGTTTATTCCGTTTAGAAGGAATGAAGTTTTGAACTATTTTTTTTCTCAACACTTGCGTCTAAATATGGCAAGGGTAATTCTCGTGAGCCTTTCTTCCGCGACGATGATTGAAGTAAAGACCAATGAGGCAAAGCAATGCGATGTAAACACATTTCGGAGCCGATAAGGTGTTGTGAACACGTCTGTCGGACTTTTTAATTCATCCTCTTTTTGCACTCTCAGTTTCTCTTTTCTCTCTGTTTTTGTGTCTGCTGACTATTCTCTCTTTCTCTGTCTAGTTTGATTCTTAAATTGTACGAGGAAACCAAAATCACACACACACACACACACACACACACACACACACACACATATATATATATATATATTGAATAAATTTAGCATGGCTCTGAGTCCTGTCAAGAAAACATGTCCATCTTGGGAATCACTGTATAACTGAGGCCATTCTCTCTCTCTCTCTCTCTCTATATATATATATATATATATATATATATATACATGTGTGTGTGTGTGTGTGTGTGTGTGCATTTGAAAAGCTACTGAAAAGTATAGGGTACAAAATAGATTGAAAGAAGGAAGAGATTTTTCCCTAGCGGAGTGATTTGGCAGAAAAGTGTGAAATTTCCACACCGGAAACGATTGGTAATTAATGATAAGTTAATCAATCTATTCGATTTCTACGACCTTCTTCAATACCACTTTGTATGTATGTGAGAGATGCGTGAGCAGATGTGCATTTCCCATTGACTCCACGAGAGAGAGAGAGAGAGAGGGAGAGAAAGAGAGAGAGAGAGGGAGATATATATAGAGAGAGATTACAAGATCGTATGCCAAAGAGAAAGAGAGGGGGAAGAATATTAACGAAAGAAAGCATACTTCTGTATCAGTAGATTCGGTTGTACCCGGTGAAAAGTGAAAATCCTGAACGGAACCTGTCTTATCTTCAAAAGAATATCCTGATTCAACTGTTTCTTTATACACCCGCTCTGAACTTCTGAATAGCTACCCGCCTTCAAAAACATTTCGGTGTTGTGCTTACAAAACGGCTAATAATGCAACCCAGCCCGTCCCTCTCCAAAGAAATTATCAAAGATGACATTGGAATAATCAATATCTACCTATGTAAATACGCTCCGGAATTGTGTAAAATTTTGTATCGGATATATCTTCGAAGGGAGATCACTGTCAAATTCTAATTATGAAAAAGTCTCCTTTACTTATATCTACTGTTTAGCAAATGCTTATAAATCATGGCTTTATTCTGGTTAAACATAATGTTTTGATAGTTCTAATCACGATGCGATTGTAAGATCATTTAAATACTGTATTCATTGTTCGAAAACATAGTTATACTGGTGTGTAGATATTTGAAGATTTCTTTACCCTTGGACTATCTGGTCCCAATGGTGGAGAGAGCTTTTCAGAATTTTGAATTTTCCAGATTTCTGATTGGTAGGATGCGACTGGAGTTTCCTATTTCACTTCTCACTTTTTTTTACTTTTCATCGGGGTATCTAGAGCTTTTAGAAATATTTTCAGACTTAAAAAAACAAAACAAATAACACACGGCATAACGTTCGTGAGCAGCAGAGATACGATTGACGAGAAGGAGCACCGTGACTCAACTGCTTCAAGTGGCTAAAAGGTTAAGATGAAGGTCATATCTGTCGAGATGCAGTGATCTAAACTACAACAAAAATATTTCTATTGATATTAGGACCATCTTCATCGTGGATGTTTTTCATACAACGTTTCGGCTGTTGCACTCTACGGCCTTCGTCAGTGGTTGCAGCATCAGACAAATTACTGTAAAGTAATCTGATGGTTCTACATTCAATCTTAGTATGAGACAATATAACAATACTACTAATGCTAAAGGGGGAGTACGGTCAATATACCCCCGTCGGATAAATAAAGGGTTCGGTTCGTTACTTCCCCACACCTACCAGATCATACCTGACAAAGGCCGTAGAGTGCATTTATAAATACCTCATCTCAAAAATTCAGAGATATACAACAAAAATAATCGTGGGTTTCAGGGCTGTATTTGAAAAATGCATCAAACCAGAATTGCAGTCAATCTTATGAAGGCTAGAGATGATATCGGTCGAAACGTACCGACCAAATTCGCTGCTGTTATTCCGAATAATGCATATAATAACTTGTTTTTAATAATTGAGTTTCAGTTAACAAACAATTATCGAAAACAAAAGATTATTATTTTCTTGTTCAACTTCACAAGGAGTTGTCTGCCACTGATTGCTTGCGAAGGAAAGAGAGAGGCGATTGTTTACGTTAGGTTCATCGATATAACGTCTCTCTGCATAGGCCTTGTTCAAAGAACATCATCTCTTTGTTCTGGTAGAATTTTACATAGCAGCTACTAATACTGTGGCCTTTTCTTATTTGTACCAAACGAATTGGAGTTTGGGTAGGGAAGGATAAGGTCGAGTCACCAAAACAAATACCGGCAAACAGACCGTTGAAAAGCTGAGTTGGACGGATGGGGGCGGGGCTACACTACGGCCCACATTGCTTTAAAATTATTAAAAAAAAAAAGGGAGAAAAGGATTCAGGACTCAGCCGCCAGACATCTGTACACATATAAAGACACATTCATTCATTAACTTTCAAAGACAAATACACACAGAGGCACATTTATTAATACACATGCACTCAGTAATACATACACAATATACATTCGCATACATACATACAGACTCACATGCACAAAGAATCTCACTCAGACACGCACATAAACACGCATTTATATATATATATATATATATATATATATATATATATATATATATGAGTACTAGCAAGTGCATCCCCATTCATTTTCTAGCATAGAAAATCGAAATTCATCACACACATACATACACACATATAATATTTGATATTCACTCGTACATATAAACCAGTTACGCATGTACATACGCAAACTTATAAGTCATTATTCCCATATTCATACCGTAGTCCATACACATTCACATACATCAGCATTTGTTTAATAAAAACTTGAGCACACAGATACACACACTTACACACTCACATACACACACAAAGAGATCCACGTACACATAGTAAGCATAAACCTAATTACGATATTAGAACAGAAACCTTGATACACACACACGTATTCATATATATATATATATATATATTTATGAATACGTGTACACATATATAAGCATGAGAATTAATAAAAAATATTTTCAAAAAATTCTGGTCCTTATTATTTGGAAATTTTTAGCTAGAAGGGGAAAAAGTTTCCAAAAGATATTATTGCATTTACTTTTGTTTTCAAATATTTTTTTCTTTCAACTTTCTTATCACCATTGTCTTGGCTTGGTTTGGCTTGGCTCGGCTTCACAAATTAAGATTTAGGAATTTTTTCCATATATCAAGTTCCAGTGTGGCCTGTGCGTGAATAGCCCAAAGGCCTGCTAGATTGAGCTTTCCAACTAGAGCAAGCAATTTTTCTACCCCATGAATGAGCATTCAAATACTTTATTCTTGAGAATGATGCCATTCCTCATTTTTCGTACGGAGAGAGCATGAATATTTTGATTTTATTTTCGTGCATAATGCAAAACTCATTTTTACATTTAAAACACATTGATAGATCTTATTTTTTTATGATGCTATCCCTCCCTTCTGTATGTAAACGTATGAATACACACATCGTCAAATGAGTGAATCAGCGTATATGTCCGGTAACGCTGCTGCAATAGGACGAGAATCCGGAAAGGCACCCAAAGATTCCGTTTTCTGCGAAAAATTATCTTCCTAATGATTAAAAAAAATAGATTTCAAAATACCCCATACACCCCCCCATAATCATCGTTGGCCCTGGAAGTGTTCCAAGTCCGACTCCGTAGAGCCCTAATTTGCAATCCATCAAGGAAAAGTACACAAGTGAAAAACTGTCACAGGGGTGAGGGGGACTGTTTAATTAGATATCTCGTTTTTATTCTTGAATACTTTATTTGATTCTCCAATAACACTTCTGTTACAGATACTTCCACGTGGGTATATGTGAACTAAGCTATCAATAGTTGGTCAAAGATGAGATACTTTTAAGAACAACCCTTTTCAGGCGCCAGAACAACTATAAAAGCATCTTTAGATTCTTTATGACTATACAAAGCGTGGTCGCTTGGAACCAAGGCAAATAGATAGTCAGTCACAGACACTCTTTAAAAAAAGGACACAAAACATTACGAGAAAGAAGATGGAAAGGAGGTGATAAAAATGGAACAGTGTTTTAGGGATTCTAATGGAGGAAGTGAAAAAGGTAAAGAGTAGGTGTTGTAGTGTGAGGAACTGAAGAAAGCAGGAGAAAAATTGAAGAGAAAGGGGTAGATAATCGTTTAGTCCTGGTATCTGGTATGAAAGAGGGTATAAGTTGATTTAGCAAAAGAGGTTCTGATATTGAAAATATAAGCCAGGGAAACGAAGGTAGGTCTCTAAAAGAGCAGAAAACCTGCAAAAGAGTAGAGTAGTTGGTTGACTATGGACGTTGTACGGGCTACTGGTTCCTGGCTGCTGACAGTAAAAAGACTGATTTACCAGTCTCTTGCTCCCTCCCTCTCTCTCTGTATAAGGATTCGATTTAGTCTTCAAACGAAAATTATCGATGTATTATAGGTCGACCAAAGAAAAAAAAATAAAGAATCGATTCTGAATCCCGACATGAGTATAGTATCTTTCATCACTTTCTTTGCTACAACCTCTTTGCATATAAAAGCCCCCACCACTGTCCTTCACAAAACTTCTAATATGAAATAAATTATCCGAAACCAGTCAACTTTTCCTCCTGATTCAGTTTGATGTAGAAAAAGGAATTACTACTACCGCAGCTATTGCAGTCGAAAAAGCGACCACCACCACCACCACCACCACCATCATCATCATCATCATCATCATCATCATCATACGTGTTTTATCGTCTGGTGTTGGACATAAACCTTCCTTGAGGGTTTACAACACCTCTCTAATGTAGGCATCACGTAGCTAATACTTTTTAGACTAGTGTGTCTCTCCATCTTATATTTTGTCAGCCTCTGATTCGAATGTGATTTCTGGGGATCAATGTTGTGATTTGTGATTTTCATCAGCTGCCCGCCGTTCTGGCAACATGTCCAGCCCATATCCATTCAAGTTTTCTAATGAATTTTATGGTTTCTTAACTCTTTTTCCCCTTAATATACTGCACTGTCATTTGATCTCTCCATGTTATGTTGGGCATGATTCTCTCATGTGCAAGTTACATGGTTCTCAATTTATGTTGTTTTTTCATGCAGAAAGAGTCCAGCCCCAATTTCTTTTCAAAAAGTGTCTGCAAGGTGTAAGCGCATTGCAAGAATAATTTCAGCAAAAAACTTCGAGAACTTTTCCAAAAAATACAAATGCAACGTTTTTAGAAGATGCCTATGGAAGTCTCGTGTGATTTTGCAAGGTTTTAGGCTTAGGGTTACGTGAATATTTTTTTCAAAAAAGTTATAGAATTTATTGGAAAATATTTTGAAAAATAAAACGAATATCCTTAGAATATGGCTAGTGGGGTCCCTATGAAAAAAATTTCAATGTTGTAGACAAACTCAATACAAAAGAAGCAGCAGAATAAAGTCATACTTTCTAGTTGTTGGGTCAGGTTGATGATTTTTATCGTATTTTTATATAAAATAAAACCCATTCACTCATAGGTATTTTTTTTACAATCTTTACATCTCTACATAATAAGAAAAAGAACACACTGTTTGAAACCTGCAAGTATGTAGATACCATTTTTGAGAGAATTGGGCAACATTTGTTCCTGCAATAAAATATTAATAATATTCAAAAATATTCTTTTCTGATTGATTTTTCAAATTGATCATCGTTAAAACGTTTGAAACCAAAATATACAACCAATGCATAAAAAAATCGTTTGAAATATTATATAATTCAATGGCAAAGAAAAAATCCTAAACACACACACACACACACACATGTATATATATATATATATATATATATATATATATATATATATATATATATATATATATATATATATATATGCTGTGTGTACATTAGTCGAGAGAACTGTTTGCTTCATTTTCTCTTTCCTTCTTTATTTTTTGTTTTCTATTTCTTAGTTCGTGAATTGATTTTTAAAAGGGAATAAAGACCTAATGAGAAGAGAAAAAAATGTTTCTTCATCTTCCTCTCTCTCTTGCAATTCCCCATATGAAGATAACAGCTTTTCTTTCTTCGTTACAAACGCTGTGCATCTCTCTTTAACCAATCCTCTCTGGGTTCCTTACTTCCTTACCAACGTTGTTAATCGATTCAAATCGATTCAAATCTGCTTGTTACATCGAGTTTTTCCTGTTTAAAACAAGAATTTATGTCATTTTTGTGTATAATGCTAGCCCCAAGGGGTGTGAGTAGCGGTGAGTGGCACAGACCATGGAATCTGCGAAAAAAGTTCAAACTAAAGTCGATGTTGTTTCTGTCCACTATGCGTTAATGTCCTTATGAAAAGTATGAATCCATCCCACCATCAGCTATGGGCAAAATAGAAGGACTGACTGGGACACCTGATTCGTGGGAAGGTAACTGGTCTCGTAGCAATGCTGATGCCGAATGCATCGTCTCCAGCATCAATTTGGACAACATCAGCGAGGCTGAGATGAGGGTTAAGTCGACTAGACACCCAAGGATCTCCATCCTTTGCTCTGGTTCAGGCCACTCCTGTGTCATCCAATTTTTTTTCATCAAGACGGAAATAATGCGTTCCTGAATTTCAGCATATAAAAAGATATTTCATAATTTTTTTCATGTATAATTCAGTGTGCATTTTAATACGCATGGAAATTGTGAAATGATGAGCTATCTTTTAGCACAATAAACTGTCATATTCTGAAGACAATGAAAGTGGGGGGCAAGACATAATTATATTTTGCCTATTGATTAAGGATCAAAGATAAGGGTTTTTAACACGGAAAAATAGTCCGAGGTACGTATTAATGTGAAGCAATGTAGTATTACAAGTTATCTTAGATGATATACTCGACGAGTAAAATTCAAACCCCGGCTAAGACGTTCCGGGTTCAATTCGCGCAAATGTTCTCGGAAAAGGTATAGATCCATCTACCCTCTGAGGTATGAGAGAAATGATGCAGAGTGAAGTGAGTGACGTCACTTTTATGCTTGTCACCTCCAAATGCATTTCACATGTCGGAAACGGAACAAATGAGTTGTAATGTGATAGATGGTGTCAAAGCAGTGATAGCATAAGCTGCAGCCAGTGTAGGGGCACTGAAAAAGGGGGGGGAAGAGAAAGTTATTGTAGCCTAGCCAAAAGTGATCTTTATATAAAAGGTTGACTTTTCATTAGATGAGACCTCTACGATGGATGCTCTGTATGTAGATGTTCTGTCAGTTACTAGTGAATAGAATAGCCAAAATATTGCATTAGTTTATTATACGATCACTTCATTCCGGAATCTGATTCTAGATTAAGGAATATTACTACGTAGTACAGTTTTCATCTGCTATCCGGAAGTATTGTACCGTTATGCCTCATGCTTCTCATTATTAGTACACCCAGGTTGCAGCAGTCGGGAGGGAACGAAAGACACAAGACCTGTTTGCAGAGCCAAAATCGAACCTGTTTATAATATACCTCGGCCAACCTTAAATTCATAGCGTGGATTGGGAAAAAGACAAAAAAAGAAAACATGTTACTTACATGGATGGATAGATAGGTAAGTAGGTAGATAGATAGATAGATAGAGAGAGACAGAGAGAGAGACAAAGAGAGAGAGAGAGAGAGGGTGAGAGAGAAGGGGACGTTGTGACGGTCTTTTATGTATCTCTTCAAATGATGACCGTTGATCATTTCGATACCTTAACATCGAGGACGTGATAGAAGATGCCCGTTGCTGGTTGCGAATTATTGATATTGCCTGTCATAATTCCTTCATCCTTTTTGTTTTTGTTAATACAAACTCCGAACTATCATACAGTTATCGTAACAGAAGAGCCAAATCTTCTGTGAGCCAAAATGATATAATAAATCAATTAATTTATACGATAGTTTTTTGTGCTTTCTGGTCATTTTTTTCTGCTAAGATCGACGATGCTGCAATAATTACAGAAAAGTTTGAAACGTTGGATAAGGAGAGGTTTGTAAGGAGTTTTGAGTTCCTACGAGGGACTGTGCTCTGCTAAGATGCATCGGGCCAAGCAGTCAAACATATTTATTTCGTATTTCAAGCTTTCAACATTAGACACGGCAGACGGCGAACCTAAACCTCCTACATCGAGGAAGACAAATATAATGAGATTATTTTGATGATCTTGGACCACTCAAAATCTCTCCGATATAAATTAAATGTAATTGTCTCTTCGCTTTTTTCCATTTTCGTTAGAGCGAGCAACCTATACCAGGGTAGTTGTTTCATGAACATAGAGTGGCGTAAAGCGATCTTTCGGAGAGTGGGGGGTACAGGTATTTATTTTCGAAAATATTTCTTTGGCTTATTAAATTGACGGTGATATGTTCAGCTTTTGTGGCCCTATATAATCCGGAACCTAACTTGCTTTTCCCCTAGAATATTTCCACAATCAAATATCAGCTCCACTTACTCATTGCAGTCAATGTTATTGTCGATGCCTAATAAAATTTGTGTTGGGTAAACAGTTACATCTCATCGAGTCAGCCACTCGAGGAAGTGATGAGAAAACACGTATAAAGTTTATTCAATTGTGTAACTTCGTTTGGAGCGTTTACTAGGAAAACTTATTGGCTGTCGATTCTTTGCTTACAATATATACATATAAGTCGACAAGATATAATCGCTGCAGACGATGGGTTAGATATTTGATGTCGAGACTCTCAAGGACCCGATACACTCAAAAATTGATAACTTTGCAGCTGATAATAAGCGGTCTGTTCTCCTTCCGGGGAATCTCTGAAATTCTGGAATACAGCATTTTCCTCAAATCCAATTATTATTAGTAATATTAACTTGAATTATTTTATTAGACTCGTGCAGGGCTTGTTCCGAGAATATATATTCGGAAGGGACCGGACTTTAAATCATTGGAACAGTCCTCCATAATAATCTTCTTATTGTAAGCAATAACTAAATGTCTGTCAGTCCGTATGTGGTAGCCTACCGCAAAAACAAAAAAACACAAACTCAAAATCTTCTCACTATCCCAATGTGATCCCTGAGAAAGGTTTTAGTATTTATTTCAGGGAAGGTTCGATTTACAATAAGAATCAACGGCAATCTGACCCTTAACTTCAAAAAATCTCCCATGTAATGTGACGTCAAGTGACGAAGAAAAGATATTTGGTACTCTGTCGTTGTTTTGGGAACAAAAGCTACCTCAACTTTGAAATAAAAACCGTAAAGTTTTGGACTTTGCTCATGTTTTGTATTGATGATACTTTAATTTTATGATATCATTCCAAATAATCTGAAGTAGAATTACCATTTCTTTTTTAAAAATCTTATATTCTGACATTCAATGTAGATGAGTGATTAAAAAAAACCTTCTTTTCCGAGATTGTAAAAAATCAACAAAAGTCAAACATCACTTTTTAAAACCTACCCAGACATCCTACGTACACGTCATGGGTAAGCGTGACAGGGCAGGGCCAAAAACTCTCCATGATTTGCAAGGCCAAAATATATCGGTCGTTCCTACGGGGTCATCAGTCTCAAAAGTCCCAGCTGCATCACTTGCTTTGGGTGGGAGTGATGTGACCCAAACACAACACATAGGATGTCAACCAGAAGACAACAGTTCTTGCTGGGCCAACGGTCTCAAAAAGCCCATCCATGTCATTTTCTTTGGGTGGGGTTGATGTGCCCTAAATGTGACCATCCAAACACAGCCCCAGAAAAACATCACTGAACGTAAGAATCTATAACGTCCAGACATTCTCCACAGACATGCATATAACCACGCTGGAAAATGAAATCAAGAACATCAAATGGGATATTATCGTTGTTAGTGAAATGAGAACAAATGGAGAGAAACTCTTCGAAGTAAACAATAAACACCTTTTATACAACTATGGAAGGAAAAAAGTACAACAACGCAGAATTGTCTTTTTAATTTATAAAAAACTCAGGGACAATGTTGCTGGATTCAAAGCTTTCTCAAAGCGTATAGCCGCTGTCACCGTTCAGCTCTCAAAGACGTACAAACTGAAAGTCTTTCAATTTTATGCTCCTACTTCACAATCAACTGATGAAGAGATAAACAACTTCTATGATAACTCGTATTCCTATCTCCAAGAAACCAAAAATACCCCAATACCATCATGGGAGACTTCTGGGCCCAAATAGGACAATGTGTTGGCAAATACAGATACAAATTACGGAACGAGAGGGGCGATGATCTGGTAAATTTGGCAACTGCACACGGTCTCAAAATTATGCACGCCTTCTTAAAAAAAGAAGCCAATAAAAAGTGGACTTGGAGGAGTCCAATCATAAAACTAAGAATGAAATAGACTATACCCTAGCAGACAAGAAAGACACTGTTAAAGATATGCAGGTCCTAAATCAAGTCGATGAAGGAATTGACCACAGAATGATTAGATGCAAAGTTCAAATTAAGACCAAGATAAAACATAGGAAACTGTTCAACATCAAACTGAAATTTACCGTTCAAAAAGAACTCATCCGACCATTCAGTGAACTGATGAACAAATATAAACTCCTCAACAAAAAAAAAAAAAAAATGTTAACAAACTCAGCAACAATATAACAACCTCCAAAACTGAAGTCACCGGTATGTTTGAACCAAAGAGCTCCAAAACCATAAGCTAACTCTCAGGAGAAATCAAAAGTATCATGAAGAAACACAGGAACCTCAAGCCATCAACAACAACGATAGAAAAGATCGTAGCAACAGAGCCAAGCAAAACCGTCTAAAAGAAATGAATGGAAGATGGAAGAAGATGCATGACGGAAGTCATTGAAAGCATTTGCAAAAAAGGTATTGGATTTGAAACTATTGGTTGACCTCTCAGAACAGGAGGAAGCAAATAACTAGAGCGCTCAAAGCGAATGGACAACTGACAACGGACAGGGAAGTAATAGTCGAACGAGCCAAGGAATTTTACAAAGATCTTCATTCCACCAAACAAAGGATGCCGAAAGATGAATAGGAAACACGAGCAAAAAGTAATCAATTCGAGGATTTCCCAGAAGTTACCCAGTAGGAAGTAAAGAAAACCATCAGAAAAAAACATAGAAAGAAAAGGACCAAGGACCTGATAACATTACTATAGACATACTAAAAAAAGCTGGAAAAGTCATCATTAGAAAACTAGCTATCTTATTCAATTAGTCCAAGATAAGTGGGAAACTGCAATGATAAAACTGTTATACAAAAAAAAAAACGAACCCAAAAGACATCAACAATTATAGACCAATAAGCCTACTAAACTGCATCTACAGACTCTTCACCACATCGATCACTAACCGAATCAACAAAACACTGGATGAAAACCAACCACTGGAACAAGGTGTTTAAAAAAAACAAACTACTTTACCATTGACCATCTCCATCCCTTGAACCAACTAAAAGAGAAAGCAGCTGAATATAGAATGCCACTAGCTGTAGCATTTGCTGATATTAAAATTCAAGTGGAAATCTTCAGTCATTGATGCAATAATACAACAAGGTGTATGTGAAAGTACTGTAGCATATTTACTGTCACAGCAGTTCCTTCATCAGGCTACAGAAAGACTCGAAGCCTTTTCAACTAGAAAAAGGAGTGTGACAAAGTGACAGAAGCTCATCCAAACTCTTCCCAGCCTATCTTGAGGTGATCCTCTAAAACTAGAATAGGAACATAAAAGAATCAGGATAGATGGAAAATACCCTAGTAACCTCAGATTTACTGACAACATTGTCCTCTTTGCTAAGAACCTTCATAATCTCCAAATAATGTTAGACGAAATAAATAGAGCAAGCAAGAAAGTTTGCTTCCACATGAACTCCAGTTAAACAAAAATTATGGGCAACAAACATTTTGGAGACCAAGATACAACGATCAAAATTGAGAATTCAGAGCAGGAGAAAGTAGACCACTACATATATCTCGGGCAGCGAATCTCCATGAAGTCATCAAAAAAAGAAAAATCTTGAATCACACAAGGTAGGCAAACATTTGACTATAAAATCCCTCAAGTCCTAGACAGAAGGGTATACAAATAATCCATCCTACAGATAGTAACCCATGAAGTTGAAACATGGAGCTTGAACGATTCGCTTGAAAGATTCGCCCTCAAACTGAGAAGCATGCAATGTGCACATGAGAGAATCATGCTCAACCTCACATGGACAGATCACAAGACAGCTCAATAAATCAGAAAAAAAAAGAGACAGGAGTCCGACAATCATACAAACTGCTAGAAAATTCAATTGGCAGTGGGCTGGATGTGCTGCAAGAATGGCAGAAAACCACTTGAAATCATGACTCACAAAATGAGATCGTGTGACGTACCAACTGAATTTACAAAGCAGTGGCCCCGCAAAGACCATGATAGAGAGGTTTGGCAGAATATCTACGTTCACCGACATACGCTAAGAGAGTGATGATTCATTTCAAATAGAGTTTCAAAGTGACATAACACATGTTATATCATCTAAGTCAGATTATATACCTATCCCTTAATGTATATATATATATATATATGTGTGTGTGTGTGTGTGTGTGTGTGTGTGTGTATGTGTGTGTGTATGTGTGTGTGTGTATGTAAATAAAAAGTTGCTGACCAAATAACAAAATTTTTTACACAAAATATTGGCTAGAGCCAGGACTAAAGATCTGATTAAGCCCAAACAACACATACTTCATTGGAAAAGTATTTTTGCTATAATTCTTCACATATATTCAACCAAACAAATCTTGAAGGTGTCAATGCACATTGAACATTTTTTCGAGATCGTAAAAAACTGTAAAAGTCAAAAATATCATTAAAAAAACAAATTGAATTAGACACTATCTGATTTCCATCTATCTGTCTATTTTTTCTATTATTTTTTTTTTGTTTTGACAACAATTTGCTGTCTGGTGTAAAATAATTTTGAATGAAATAGCTGTGCAAAACCATCATTAATGATAAATGAAGAACGAAAATCAACCGAGGTATTTTATTGAAGACAGAAACTGTTTTGGTTTAAGCTAGCACATATGTTGCAGTAATGACGTTTTGTGTTTATGCTTAATGATCGATTTGAAGCTCGTGTTTCAGAGGAATTAGATTTCTTGAGAATTGATGATCAAAAAAACCCTGAACTCGACACCGCAATGTCTCTTGTGCTGACTTGTATTTTTGATGAAAATAAATTCTGTGAAATGGCCAATTATCGAGGAATCGTGGTTGATACATACGAATATCCACACAAATGTCCTCAGTCATAATGAGCCTGGTCAAACATAATCGTTTTTCACCAGTATTTCTTTCATTTTTAATGTCACTTATTTTGCCTTGCAATAACTTATGAACAACGCAGATGTTAAAAAAGATTTGATGTAAAAACAAAATTCTGACTGAAGTTCAGGACTGATTCTTAGACTGTGTTCCAGGGCACAAGAGTTTTCCGGAAGTGTCTCCCGAATGATCATTACTAATTGTTCGATCAGTAACTGATGTACCAGTTACTCTCAAATAATTTTCGATCTCCTTCACCAGTAGACTTGCTTTGATTCGACTATTCGTAAAGAAATCTGCTTACCTCCTTCCAAATATGAAAACATGTATTTCAAGCCTGGAATGTATCCAATAAAGGTATTATGCATGCCTTGAAAAGATGCTAATTTAGCAATTTCATCACCAGATGTTGTGACATTTGAACTTTTTGAATGACAGGTTGAAAGAGAAGGGAGCGATGTATGTATATCAGCATGCTGATATAGAGGTTTGGTTCATTGCCTACTGAAATGTTTCCCCCCTTTTCATTATCACCTTTTGCTAATTTATAATACATACGTCCATTCCTTCTTAGAGCTTTATTAATGCATACAAAATAAATTATAATCAAGCAGTATAACATGTAGTCATATTTTGATGGAGGGCATTGTTTTACGCGACACACCTCTTTTATAAGTTGAGAAGGTGTAGTCATTGTTGGAGTGAAAGAGCTCTCAACCAAACAAAAATAACATAATTAGGCAACATAATTTAGATTTGGGAAGCAGGGCCATGGCAAAGATGTTGTATATCCCTGTCAGGATGATTGTATCGATTATCCTGAAGTGAAAAAAGTTTGGCGTTACCAGAAACTACATTCAAACTGCTGCTCCAGGGGATGTTTACTGACGAGTAGCTCGAAAAAATGCCAAGGTGAGTCAAAGCGAATCCAACGGTATCTCAGGGGGTGATCTAAGATTATTTGAAAGCAGCTGGTACATCAATTACTAGAAAAAATATTAGTAATGAATTGCACATGAAAGGCCAAAATGTTTGTATATCACGGAATACAACTTCGATAGAAAGGCGCCAATATTCTCGGATGAAGTTTGCTGGTTACGTTTTAGAGTAGCCTAGTTATTTTTTGAGGAACATTTTCTGGTCAGATGAATCGAAAATTGAACTTTTTGGCCAAAACCCAGCTCGTCATGCATAGAGAGAAGATGGATGGGCTAATGATCCAAAACACCACCCTTCCAGTAAACCATTGAGGTAGTTTTGCGATGTTTTTCTTTAAAGGGCACGGGGACATGTCACTTGATTGAAGGGACCATGTATATGTTTAGAGAGAACTAGTTGCATACTTGGTGTATCTGAGTGGTCTTCTGATGGCTGTGGCAGAGGAGTGACTGACGCATATACAGGAGTATAGAAATTGATTACTCACCCTCATTCAATCGATTCACGCAGTCCTTTGTTTACATATTTATGAAACCTTTTGGTTAATTAGTTACAAAATCTTTGTTTTGGCAAGCTTCTGATTGGTCTGCTGATTCAAATAACATCTAAAACCTGTCACAGGAAATGGCTCTGGTGATTCTACTGTCGATGTACCTCTACAACATGAATGGAGCAATGTATCAGAGCACTGCTGAAGCTAATGTGCTATATTTGGTGCAACAGGTGGGGATTGAAGAAGGTCTAATCTCTCAACAAGATGATAACTAAAGCATGCAGTTAAAATGACTTGCGAATAGTTCGTTTAGAAAAATATAGATGTTCCTCAATGGCTTAACCAATTTCATGACTTGAATCCAATTAAAATTTTATAGTGATGCTTAACATTTATCACAGGTCTTTTGCAAAAAGGACTGAGTCATGATTTCCAAAAAGTTTTACAAATTGGGGGTCTGAAGGGTTATGAAAAACGGCTCCTAGCAGCGATTGCTAATCAGGACTATACAACTCAGTATCCAAATATGATATCAATTTATCCATATTTTACTCTTCATTTTATGATTTGAAGTATGCATTCATCGATGGTTACTGCTAACTTTTCATTAAAATACATCACTTGTGTAAATTTAGAGTAAATGAGAGCATCGGAATTATATCAAATGGATATTTCGTGAGTGTCCAAATACTTTTTCCCCTCACTGTACATGGATCTTGATTGTTCGTGGCTTTTCAGTCGCAGTACTCTGTATTTGCCTCTCATATGCATTTACTCACAAATACTTATGCTTTTTGTACACGTCAACCATTAATTATTGAGTTGCTTGGTACCTGTCAACATTGATAACTTATGGATAAGTATTAGCTTGTAGATGCTGATTGGGTATGCGTCAGCGTCCTTTTTTTTCGTTCCTTAATTGCTCACCAATATAATTTCGTTAATGCCGATTATGTACACACCGGCGTTACAATGTTGATGTTAATAAGATACTCTTCAGTATTATTTTGTCAATGTTGATAAAGTAGTCGTCAGCGTTGGTTTGTTAATATTGATTAGGTACATGGCATGACTATTTACCTTTGCCAAGGAAGTTGTCGACTCAGAACGTTTAATGGTTAGCACGTCTGCCCCAAACGCATGGGACACATTTCTCTTTGCACTCAGTATCTAATTGAGAAACCAATTTGTGTGATTCGGATGGAAGTCGGGCATCGACCAACATACGGTCGGGTCCTCTTCAAAACGCTAGTACGCTTCTAAACAAAATCCTCTAGGTTGGGGGTTGAACCTGGGGGGCGCTTTCTCAGTATTCAAAAGCAGTCATGGAAAATTCGTTGTTATGCGCAGGCGATTATAAATATCAATGATCTGATAAGATAAGTTAGGATTTAGAAAAGATGTAAGTATTCATTTACGTCTCTCTGTCAAACCATCTGTTTGTTCACACAATATCTCTAAAAGTTCTCCATGAGTTAGGGCATGTACGAAGCAATAATTGATCGAATTTTTGGGTGGGGGATCCTGGAATTGTGATAGCTACTTCATTTCAAAATATTTTTGGTAAACTTTCTGAGTCGGTGGGCAATAGGATGAAAAAGAATTGACTAAATTTGGGGGTAGATCCAGGAATTCTTTTTGCGATTGACAATGCAAAAAAAAACAAAACTTTTTTCATGTTTGTTCACGCAATATCCCCTAAAACACTCAATGAACTTCAATGATATTTCGTGGAAGGGTGTTGTATGGGCTGTGAAAATGACTGGAATTCGAGTAGATCCAAGAATCGTCAATAGTTATCCCCTTTGCATCGTTGGTATATCTTAATTCAGTTGTTAGTGAAAAGGGTGTTGGTAAGGTATGCACCCTCTTAATGTTTTGTTAGCTTTTTGTCACACTTCTATAACTGAATTTTGATTTTATTTCCGTACGTCACAACAATGACGGATGACAATGACCAGGCCAAAACCCAGTGACGCCATGGGCTGATAACATTGACACAGTGATGCACGTAAAAAAAAAAAAAGGATGACGAATTCACTCCCACTTCTAAAGCCAAAATCAGGTCGAATAGTTTTGTTAAAGTTAGTAAATTCCATTTACAGGAATTGCTGATTAAGAAGTAGGAATGGGACGCAGAGTTTCGGAATTATACTGTATATAGAAAAATTAATTCTGTTTTGCTGATCTTTCAGATTTTGATGAAGCAAGGGAGTTTGACCCTAGGGCAACCAAGCTTGCCTCATTTGAATTTTAAAAAAAAAATTGCTGTTTGGGTGAACGTCAGCGTCCGTTTGTTTATGTTGACTTGATACCTGTCAGTATTATTTTATTGATAATGATCAATGACACCTGGGCGTTATAGTATTGATGTTGAGTTTTCAGCCTTGAGCAATTATTCGTGAATGCTGATTATGTTTGACATTAACTTGTTAATGTTAGTAAAGTGCATGTATCAATATTTATCATTTAGTATCTTTCCTGAGTAATTAAACAGCTTTTTTTAGGTGTCTTGATTGAATCATCTTCCTCCATATTTCTCTCATTCAATCTACACTGACAAAGCTGCTTATTAATATCACTAAAGTTATTGTTGTCGAAATCAATCGATGCCATACACTTTATCCAAAATGATCACGGAGTGATTACGAGAATTGGCTTCTTATCCGTATCATTTGCTTAATATTATCAGCCCGTTATATTTACCCCCCCACCCAAAAAAAAAATTCGTTGTGTTAACAATAAGTAGATTCCTCTGGAGTAAGGTTTTTAAACCAGGATTTTTGACGGAACTGGTTCTCTTTTGTGAAAATAGCATTGTTTATTCTTGTGTTCGGGAAGTTAGAGGATGCTTAAGGGACACCAAAAAAGAAAAGAGAATCAGCGAAATGAGTTCAAGTTTCGTATGGGAATACTTACGGTCACTCTTCAACAATGTTTAGGAAAATAAAGGCCATCACGCTGGTCCCAGGCACAGGTAAAGAAGTATTGGTCTAGGGGCCAGCCACTTAGACTAATAAAAAAGAAGATATTTGCTACTGAAAATGTAGCAACACTACCCACTGTCGGTCTATAGGAGAAATTGGGTGTTTTATGTACACTTCACGATACCAATGCAGATATTATATTTGATTGAGAGAGAATTGTTCAAAGCTCCCGATAGTCACCTCTGGAGTTGAAACATGGGAATTAACCTGAAAATTGACCCTCAAACTGAATATCATACAACGTACTTACGAGAGAATTATGCTGAACGTCATAAGGAGGGATCATAAGACATTACATTAGAGGGAAAAAAGGAGCCAGAGATATTATAAAAACCATAAGAAAAATCAAAATTACGACGGGTTGGCCATGCCACGAGTGACAACATAGTTCCCAAGAGATCATCAGTGAAAACATGGCCAACCAAATACGAAATGGTGTGATGGAATATGCAAGTTCAGAAAGTATGATAAAAAGGTCAGGTCAATTATGATGATATCCTCTGAAGATCATTAAGCACTCGCAAGCCCTTAATTGAACCTATTATCTTTATCCCTACCTTTGGTGGTTTTTGAACTTTGATAGTTGAGCACACTCATCATGCTGTTACCAGAGGATATAAAAGTCCAACAGATGATGTGTGAATGTCGAGGTAATATTGTTTGCCAAGGTGTGTTACAAAAAATGCGTATCGCTATCTTTGTTAACATCGTCTTCAACGGCGCTGTCACTGAGAATTAATGGATTGCCAGGTTAAATTGACACCGATGAGCAAACGCAGTTTATCATTCCACGGAATCACGCGCATCTTTCGGCAAAATTTTCTGTAACATCGTGACCGGAAAAGATCCGTTCACCAATCATCAGTGAGCAACGCTGTTTTCCATCCTTTTTTTCTCTTCTTCATTTATCTCGAAGCATGGAGCCATTCGTGCAGAAAATAAAGAATTACATTGATAATTCCGACCTCAAAGGAAGCTGAATCTTTGCTGAGAATAGAACTTCGTCAAAAGGTTTTAGGTGAAATTTTGGAGGGTCGAAAACGCACACGTATCCTCACGTAAATATAATGGATTAATCCGTTATGTTCAAATCCACCCTCTCTCTCTCTCTCTCTCTCTCTTTTGTCTCCCTCAATATATATATATATATATATATATATATATATATATATATATATATATATATATATATGATATGAGTGTGATCATTTAATGTCTTTGTGCAGTTCTGAAAGTTTAAATTTCCGCAACTTGAGTTCTGTACGTAATAAATCAAATTGTAAAGAAACACTGACAATTCATTTGTTATATTGTAATTTAGAAATGTGTGCTTTTTTAATACAATTGTTCATCATAAATGTTTGATTATTTCTCTTGCAGAAATAAAATTGACTCATGACTTCAACGAAGGAGATAGTAAATTGAATCCTGCTGCAAAATTACGCAATTCTTGAACTCACACGACAAGAACTGACATAAAATGTAGTGTTTCATTGATATAGTGCTCTGTGTCACTTTGAGGATTGTGTATAAAGGAAATCTCTATTGAAAAGACTTGAAGAGGTTGACCAATCATTCGTCATCACGATAATCTGATTTGGGCTCATTGGATTTCATCTCATGGAAGCATTAGCAGAGTACCTTTCGTGCTGGGAAGTAGCTATGAATGGCCAAGTATTGTTGGTAACTATGATATATTTGGCATAAAAGAGCGTTATTGGATTCTACGTGAAAAGTCTTATTTTTCATGTCCAAGACCAAATGGCTTTTCACTACGATCATAACAGTCCAGTGTCCAATGCATTCTTCAAGTTTTATTTTATTTTGACGTACATTGTGTGCAAGCAACATTACGATTTTCTGGCCATTTCCGGCGGTTGAGCTATGAATGTTTCCAACTACATACCAAGTATGTGTCCCTTTTCACTGTCTGGTAAACATAAAATTGGCTACCATCAGGGAAAAGAGAGACTCGCTCACTCATCATCAGTCTTTTAACGTCCGTCGTTGGACACAGACATTCCCAAGGATTCGCCACAATTCTCTATCATGGGCGTCGTGGAGCCAGAATATCCTGAATTTGTCTAGTTCATCTCTCCATCTTGTGTTATATAGGCCTCAGTTTCTCATGTGATCTCTGGGGATCCATGTTGTGAGTTTGTGATGCCCATTGGTTGTCTTCCATTCTTGCAACATAGCCTGCCCATTGCCATTTGAATTTTCTAAAAGTTCACTCATTCAATAAATGATCCTTTCATTAAATCACACACAAAAAAAAACAATGAATCCAATCATTTGAATTCACCTTTAATTCTTCCCATTCCTTGGCGCCATATTTTTATGATGTGTTTTTTTTTTTACACAGACTTCTAATCCTCGTTACAGCCACATCGACTTTTATGTGTATCACATAAAGAATTGGCGATCATAAATAATCATTATATCGGTATTAATTGATATTAATTGCTTCACATTGAAACTTCAAATTGTTAGTTTACGGCAACTAGTGAACAGCGTTGACCAGAAATGAAAAATGCACTCATGTTGAGACATGAAGTAGCACCCATTTTACCTAGGAAGGACAGGTTTTTTTCGTAGAAGCCAATCCATTGCTTAAGCTACTTAGTGTTCTACGTAATACTAGGCTTAGGTTCTGAGTAGTTAAGATGTAAAGCAACTATCATTAAGATGAAAGAAATATCAGTATAAAAATCAATAATGGTTGTCAATGCTCCATCTAATAAAAATTCATGTCCACATTACCAAGCAAACATTATTATGATAAACACAAAGGAACATGAATGGAATTTCTGATAGAATGCCAAATAAATCGCGAGAATAATGACAAATACCAGTTATGAATCTTTCAGACTTTGAAATATATATCCAGAAATCTAATTTAATTTTAGGTAAGTCTCTTGGCCAATAATAACGTACCCAGTGTATTTTTATCTGGCTTGAAAGAATCAGAATTATATTTTGGTAGTTTTCCAATAGGACACACAAAAGGTTTTTTGTAAAGAGAAATAATAGCAATAATGGAGATATAACTGTGGTGGTGGGGAAACTTGTTTCTCTGATCATGGTGCTAGTGTAGTGGGTTGGATCTGCATTGAATATCCAACTACTATAGCTTCGTACCCGGCTATGCTAAACTTTGTACTATTGTGCCAAGGTGAGGCACTTGTCTCACGAACCACTTACATAGTGCAGGGAGTTCAATTTTCATTGAGGATTCAATTACAATGACTTTGGGCAAAACTGAGCTAAGATTAGTAAATAATAATGAACGGTTACTGTTCAACAATGAACATACTCGCCTCTCAGACCAATTCATTAGTGTACGGGAGGTCAATGCTGAGTGTCTCACAACTGTTGCCTTGTGTCACACCAAATCAAGCTTAGTGAATAATTATGGGCACTTACATAGTGCAATGATGTGAAATCTTGTCTCACGTTGCTAGTTTAGTGATTTCAATCCTCACTGAGTGGTCTATTAATATGGTGTGATAATCAGCTAAGCCAAGCTTGATCCACTACCAAGGCTTTGTGCCAGCCTGGGCAGAGTGAGGCCTCTGCCATACCCTGATGGTAGCAAGCACGTCTCGCTGACTAATTTGCTATTGCAGTGTTTAAACCTTCACTTGTTATCTTGTTATTGTGACCCTGTGTCATACTTACACCCCAAATTAAGACAAAGAACCAGCTTGCCACGCCCTCTATCCTAACGTGAGATATCTTGACAAAATATCACCTCTGTGAAGTGGCAATATAACAGACGGAGAAGAAGATGGTGCCCAGACAGTAGAAGCTAAATCAATGTCTACTGAGATGGGGCCCAACTAATCCTCTGCTATCATTAGGTTCGGCACAACTAGGTTGCTTCGATTCTTTTTTTCTTTGTTGTCGGCTGCTTGAGATTTCTGCTTTCTGAAATGTGATTCTTGGTTTCTTCTGAGAGTTTACTGATGGATTGCTTGTCTTTAGCTTGAACATACCGGCGGTTTCTATCTGCAGGGTTGCTATTTTGTTGTCGACTTCGTTGATGATCTCTTCTAGTTCGTTGAGAAGTTCACATCCGTTTTCCAGAAATTGCTTGAAAGATCAAGTGAGCTCTTTTTGTGCGGTAAGTGGTCAGAGTTTTGCGTGGAACATTTTCCTGTGCTTTTTCTTGGTAATATTTTGAATTTTACATTTCATCATTATGTGGTTGCTTCCTTCATTGACTTGATTCGGGACCCAGTGACGCCTTTGTTGTAGGTCGTCAGCAAAACGAAGTAGAAGGAAATTGGAACGAAAGAAAGGTTGTCTGAAAGACTATCAGCAGGATCCTTACTTGTCGGTTATAGCTTCGGTATTGTTATTGACACAGCACCTAGCTCATGTGGCATATTCTCCGTATGAAAACAGAATGCTAGAAGAGTTTCAAATAAAAGTAACATACACACACACGCATATATATATATATATATATATATATATATATATATATATATTGAGTTGATAAATCATATTATGCACCATGTTGTGATAATTTCTGAAGATTACTCAGCTTCTTATTGTTTGCTTAACCTATCAATTATCATACGGCAATTACAAACCTTAGGGAAAACTTCCGATGTTAAGAAAATTGGTTACGCTTGAACTTATTTACGTTTAAAATTTATCTTTCTCATTTTGATTGATACGAAAAGATATCATTTCTAACGAAACAGTCACTTGAGACGAAAAAAATATTTATAACAGAAATCCAAAATGGCTACATCGAAGAAATATTACAATATCTCAACCTCAAGTGAATCATCTGGATAAACTGCTTAAGGTGTAACGGTTGGGTTTGCATTGAAGTTTTATTTATGAAAACACATTGGAAGAGAAATGCACTCTCTGGGGGTTAAGCACAATAAAATTGACTGGTTGTTGTGCTGCGTGCATGCTCACGTCCGGACGTTGCAAGTATGACGCAATTGAGGATCATAGAGACAGTGATAAGGAGTTCTGTTCTTGCATGATTAAGATTGACCGCAGTCTAACTATCTATTTGACTTCATGTAAGACTTTTTGTTTCATCAATGATTCTAAAAAATGAAGATATCGAAATATTTAAAAAAAAAAAAATTAATGACGGTTCTGTCTTGATGGGAGGCAAAATTCGGCCAGAAGGTCGTCTCATCTTATGGAAAATCAGGTGAAATACTGAATGAAGATACTGGATATACATGGATAAAAGATTTTGTCAGAAACAATGGGGAATGGTTGCTTCAGCCAAATAAATGTATACAAAAACAAACAAATTTAAATCGATACGAACAGAATCAGTAAACACAAATTGATGAACAGAGATTGGTGTTTTTGAACATAGATAGATAGATAGATTTTAGAAGACATTTATACATAATCAGCAAGAAAAAATGAATTCAAAATAAGAAAGAAAGGAAAAAAAAAGATGTAAGAAAACAAAAAAAAAATGTACAGGCTCAGTTATCCACATTAAGATATATATATATATATATATATACATAGTCCTGGCTTTGGTACACATCTTGAGTCAAACATTCCGTTAGTAGGTCTGGCATGGTTTTTGATCCGTACATGTAAATAAGTTTCAAAATATCTGTGTTAGTTGTGAAATATTGAGATCAGGATCAAGTACTGCGAATGTGAACTCGAAATCGATCATCGAGAAGATACTGCAGAACTTTTAGAGTAAACAACATATAGAGATAAATGAAGTAATGGAGTAAACAATAAATGTAAAGTGATGGAGTAAACAACATACAGAGACAAATAAACATCAAATACAGAGTTACACCGGAATCAGATAGCAGCTGTGTGTCCTCAAAGAAAAAAAGGAAAGTTTTAGATTAACTGAGAAATATTCATTTGAAATCACCAACTGGATAACATTTTTATCATAACTACAAAAACATGTTTCACTCTAAAAATATAATATCAGAATTATTTTGGTTCACGATATATTATAGAAAAACATTTTGAAAAGTACCAAACAAACGTCTGTCGTTTTTCATATCCAGAAACTCTCACTTTAAGGAATAAAAAATCCGTCTCTTGATCCTCAACTGATAATAAAAAATACTACAAAGTGTACTCACTCATATAGTTGAGAAAGAGAGGGAAGCTCGATAGAAAAGTCACCTTTGTAAACAACCCAGTATTGTTGAATCAACTATTTTCCGGCTAGAACTAACTGAATTTTTTTCAATTTATCCGATAAAAATGTACGATAGCCGAAAACCTAGCCAATTATAAAAAATTAATTACTCAGTAAACGTTTTCTTTTAATTTATCTCGGTGTCTTATTTGAATTAAATATAAAACATTTTCATAATCTTAGGTGGGAATTAAAAAAAAGTGACTTTAGTTTATTTTAGCCAATTTGAAAGACAATTTCAACTATAACTTTCCCCCACCCACTTTTGCTTGATAAGGGGGCTTTGAAAATTTATCGGCAGAAAAAATGCATTCGATAAAATTTACAACTCTCTTGGGCTCTGTTGCTCAGGATTGTTATCATTTTATTGTCACACCTACACGACTATTCGGTTTTTATTCAATAGGAAAAGTTCTTCAAATCAAAGGCCAAAAAAAAAAACACAGCTAAAAGGTGAAGCATCCTTTCCAATGTTATCCATTTCTATATCATAGCATCTACCACGTACATTTTTAGTACTCTATTACAATAGTTAAACATGTCTTTTGAAAGTTTTATTTTGATGCATTATCTTATTTATGTGTGGTGGTATATGTGGCCGATCAAAGTGTTGTATGTTATTTTCACGTCATCGAAACATACCAGTATTTTTATGTTTTCAATTTTAAACATTATTATGGTTTTGACACCTTTCCTGATCCTCAGCGGACAGCAGCCCATAAACACTGCACTTTTGCTATATCAACCTTTCAATAGAATTTCGATAAGAAGCTATTCCTGGAAAGTCTTTTCTACCCAAAATTCTTTCCGTCACCCCTGGCAGCGTACACGCACTGGGAACTTCGTGTTGGAATGGCTTCTTTGAATTCTAAATTTGCCATATTTATCTGCTACTAGGCGGAAGACAAAGGGTTCAAAACATTCATATCTTCCTAGTTTCAATGCATTTTAAAGTGTTTAATGAAACATTTAAACGAGGGGAAAATTATTTGCTTCAGCACGGACAATCATCCCATTGAAATGCTCGCCATTTTCAATTTGACAAATGTTTACTCTTTCGTAAACATTTTCTTAACATTTTTCCAATTGTATATCGTCCTCTGCACACGTATACGTTTGTCAACATTTCGTACTGAAAATAGTTCCCCTGTTCGTGAGTCATCACTAATGGAGCCCAATTCTCTAAAACGCTGAAACAAAAGACGAATCATTTGTTTGAAGACCAAGCAAAATCCTCACTTACGAACTTGGGAAAGAGAGGGAGGGTTAATCAGTCTGCGGCCAGGGACAGGTGGTCAGTAGACCGTCTCTAGTCACCCAAGTGCTCTTTTGATAAAGTAAGTTAACTGGAACTAAACGATCATCTACCCTTTGAAAAATCTTTTTCTCTGTTGTCTTTTTTTATTTATGCCACTAAATCTAAAATCTATCTTTCTCACTTCATCCGTTGGGATCTCTATGTACCGTCCCTTTTTTTAATCAACCCTTTCCGACTCCCCCCCCCCCAATGCCAATTTAGTGTCTGACTGGCTATCTATCTACGCAGGTATCATGCAACCACACTTTATCTTGTAAATTTACTTAAAATGCTTCTATCATCTCTTGGCGTCGAAAAAGGGTTATTCTATAACGTCTGTTATTTTTGACCACGCGAGTTTAGTTCACATATAGCAATGCAAAAAGTATCTAATACAAAAGTGTTATCCAAAGATAAAATAGAATATTTAAAAATATAAAGGAAATATTCAATCAAAAAGTTCTCATCAGCACTCATACTGCAACAGTTGCTAATTTATGAACTTTTCCTCGATGAATTCCCACGGGTTTTTTTCCGTATATATGAGAGTAGGAAAAAGCAAGTATATAAAAAAAAAAAATGTATGATTATTTTAAGCTTTGTGCCTATATATATATAAGCAAAATATTGTCTTATTCATGAAATGAGCAAACTTACTGGCAAATTCCCGTAATATTTATTCCAGTTGGTGTTTGTTCGTGTGATATCTGTATAAATGTGTGTTGATTATTAGTCGTCAATTTTGTTTTTGATGTATAAAAGTATCAACATGTTTATAATGACCAACTCATAGAAGGCTGATTTTATCATCGCAATTAGTCAATAAGATATTTCGATTTCAGCATGGGATATCGAGGGGGAGGTAAAATACAGAAAGATAGTATGACGCCATATTAGAATCTATAGCTATTGGTCAAAACAGACGTCTTGAGGGTGAGGATTGTGGCTCATTTGATAAATACTTTTTATTTTGTTCTTATTCTAATGATCTGCTGTTTTCCTGCTTTGATTTTCAGAGATACTTTACAAGTTTTTAATCTCATTTACACTCCTATTGCGTTTCCCTACTTAAGATAAAATCAGTTTGAAGATATATCAGTCCCCATTATGACTAACCAGTGATAAGATTGTTCAGTTAAGTTTATTAAAAAAAAGTTATCAGCCACAACTAAATCTCCTCTTTTGTTTTAATAAGAGATTAGCAAAAATATTCTTTTGGAAAATATCCTTGATACATTGATGATGCAAAATGGAATACAAAGTATTTCTTTTTGTAAAATTATTAGGCTTTATCTTATTATTCTTTGTTTCAATATTCGCTTTGTTTAATTATATTTGTACATTAACCCGTAATAATCAATCCCAAGGAAACAACCTTCATCATTCTTCTTAATCCCGAATGTTTAGTTGCGATAAAAAGCAACAACTATTAAGATGGTGATAAATAGTAGCGAGAATGAATAGTACTGGAATACACACACACACATATACATATATATATATATATATATATATATATATATATATATATATATATATATATATATATATATATATATATATATATATATTCTGTGTTTTTCTTTTTGGCTGCTGCTAAATATTCATAAATTTCATAACCAAACCATAATATAATTTATAAGTACAATCACGTTCCATCGACACATCTGAGGGTCAGTGGTTGAAGGCGTTCTAATGTAATCAGCAGGTCTTGAGATCAAATACTTTCGTGAACAATACTTTCTTTCTTCTGTATTTTCGAAGTCAGAAACTGATTGACCATTAGACCAATTCGCTTCTCTCCCTTCATTTCTTTCACTATTTCTGCCTTGCTTTCAGACCAGTGACAGATTAACCATTCGGCTGGGTACTCTTTTTCCGTCTTTCTCCCTTCCTTCCTCTCGAGGGTAGCGGCGATTAACCATTACACTGAGTAGGCATTTTGTTTCTTTCTTTCTTTCCTCGAAATCCTACTATTGAGTATTTAATTTATTATTGCAACAACAATGATGTTTAAGAATGATTAGAACCCACTGACAATATACACGAAGAATGGTGACATAGTGACGTACGCAAAAAATGACAAATTCATTCCCACTTCTAATGCCCAACTTGGATTAACTTGTTTTGAAGCAGTATGCAAACCCAATTCACTGAAACTGCGTATAAAAGGGTTGAAATAGGGCACGTGGTTTATGATAATATTGCATAGAGAAACGAATTCTGCTTCGTTTACCTTTTATATTTTAATGAAGCGAGGGAGTTAAAGTACTTTTACGGTAGTTTGGGGACTTTATCAATGAACAATACTCTCATACGAAATTGAATAATTTTCATTTTATTTTTAGTTCAAATACTTTCCATTACATGGATGTGTGACGGAATAAAGATATTTCATTCAAATTTATCCTATGGTTTATTACAAATCATTATCTTCTATTCTATAACTACTTTTATCCCAGGCTGTAATTTTTTTCTAAAAACTGGCCTGAATATGTTGTTTATTGCACGAGGTAGGGAGCACTAGCATACAAACACACACACGCACACACACACACACACACACACATACGCACACACACATACACACATACACACACACACATGCTCCTACATATATATATATATATATATATATATATATATATATACGTACACAAACATATATATATACATATATATCCATACACAAACATATATATATATATATATATATATATATATATATATATGTATATATATATATATATATATATATATATATATACATATACGTACACACACACACTCACACTCACACACTTACACACACACAAACACGCAGATACACACACACACACATATATATATACACACACACACACATATATATACACACACACACACACACACACACACACACATATATATATATATATATATATATATATATATATATATATATATGTATATACGTATACGTAGCAAAGAATTTTTAGGGTGCTTCCAAATCAGCGGAGCAGACAGTCTTGGTTTGTTTTTATGACGTGAGAGATAATTTTACGATCCTCATAAATGATACACTCTGCTTGAGTTTCAGTATTATAAAAAAAGACAAAAAAGACAAAGGAAAAAAACTGACAAAGTTTTAAAAAAAATAAATCTGAAATAAGAAACTGATACGCAGCTAAAAAATCGAATTTTAATATTTGTCTGGAGCCTCTGAGAGGAACTATTTTACGACAGGAGCTTGTCATATCATGTTAACACCTGATTAATTTACGCCAGTATACTGCTTCTAAAAGATGAATCGGAAGTAAGTTTTTTGAGGCTTCGAAATTAACTGAATCCATTATGCAATCTTTATGATTACGAATGTCTTCAATTTACCTCTTTTTGATTAACAGCGACTTTGAACAGCATGTTTTCCAGTTTTCGTCTTGAAATACTACAGCTCAGGACAAAGAAGTCACTTTGTACAGAGCCTGACCCCAGGGTTCATGGTGCCCCAAGCTAAACTTTGGTGGCCTTTAAAGTATAGTATTATCTCATATAATTATGTTTCACGGGGGTAAAAACAAGTGTATAGGGATAAAATGAGAATATTAACAGTAATTAAGATAATCGACTGTTAGATATTCCCGATACATCTGACTCCACATCATGAATTTTCGTATTTTGACATAATTCATTCTTTCATTTTTTCATTTCTATTTGAAATGTCATTCCGTTTCAAACTCACTAGGATTAACTAACCTCCTTATATATGTCCACTTTCGTCTTTATTTTCTGATTGACCAAAATAGTTGGGAATAGATTGTTAAATGTCGGCACAAATCCAGGTATATCCTTTGTCAGTCCGTCAATCATTACCTTCTTCCGGTTTTTCATTTATACATTTGGGTATACGCTCATGAAAGTTCAAAGAATAACCCCAGAAGTGCTGAATGGATTTTTGTGGGCTTATGTCACCTTATTCAATGATACCGGTGGATCATGATAAATAATGAACAGTATTAATACAAAATATGATCAAAATTCTTGATATCCTTGGAAGAGAGGAATTTCTAGAAAGAGGGGTTGACACCATGATTTACTGCTTCCACCATAAGTGACACAAGCCTTAAACTCTCCATCGCCTTCAATTTACGCCATTTTTACTGGCTGCCCTGTAATAATCTACTTCTTTGTTTTCAATTCCATGGATCAATTTTGATTATTCTGCTCCTAATTTGAATTCATCAGAAACGGTCAACTAAAACTATGAACACAGGTTCATTCAGCTTTCAAGCTAGTCTGGCTTGTTGAATCCGTAAGTATATATTTACAATGTAAGTTTATGTTAAACTGATCCCTTAGTTTGTGTCTGGTACTATTCACGCTTTTTCTCAGTGATCACTGTACAATAGGATACTACGGAAGCAACTAATCGATTGGTCATCCTTTTTTCCGTTTCTTGAATTGATCACCCCAACACAGCATCCTACTAAAAGACATTGGTCATGTGAAAGTTCCAATCAAGTGACAACAAGATCTGCATCTTTTTTAAAAGAACGTTTTCGGTGAATATATTTTTTGATATAGATATCATGAATTCAGAAAAACTAGCGAATTTTAGCCATAATTATTTCCCCCAAATGTTACTCATTACGAAGTATTGCAGAATAAAGCGGAAAAAAGAATTTATGGGAAGATTCACCTTGCATGTCAGTTGCTTGATTAGTCAAAAGGGTCAAGGTACGTCTACTATTGAACCTGGTAAGTTCCAAATGTGAGTTCGAGTCTTGTCAAGAGGCATAAGTCTTTTCTGAATTTATCTAGTTCATTCAAAAGGCTAATGACCGTATTGGTTAAAAGAGTCACGGGTTTGAAAAACGAAATCTTCAACAATAAGGGACCGATGATGAGCGCTTATCTATATCCACCTCCAACTTTATTTTATTCTATTCCTTTATCACAACGATTATCTTCATACTTTCTTGTTAAAAATGAAAATTTTGGCCGATTTTGCTCAAGTTGTCTGTGATTCCAAGATGGAGTATTTTCCTTATCCCTCACATTTTTGTTTTACGAATATTTTCACTTTTTGTAGTTTTTATTTTTATCCCAATATTTTAGTAGTAGTAGTAGTAGTAGTAGTAGTAGTAGTAGCTGCAGCGGTAGTAGTAGTGGTGCTTTAAGTTGCCTGTGGTTCCGAAATTAGATATTCCCATTATTCTAAATCGATGTGATGTTTTTTTTTCATCCTGATGTATTTGCACTGTCTGGTTGTAGTAATGAAAAGTATAATTGTCGTTGACACAAAAAATGATGGGAATAGAGAGAGAGAGAGAGAGAGAGAGAGAGAGAGAGAGAGAGAGAGAG
Organism: Thysanoteuthis rhombus; assembly: GCA_963457665.1. NCBI lineage: Eukaryota > Metazoa > Mollusca > Cephalopoda > Oegopsida > Thysanoteuthidae > Thysanoteuthis > Thysanoteuthis major. The sequence goes on along the minus strand of OY735203.1, from coordinate 61,526,110 downwards.
AGAGAGAGAGAGAGAGAGAGAGAGAGGTTAGTTGTTAATTATTTCTAACTCCAAGAGACCAGTTTTCGCTCTGTGCAACAAAAGTCTCAAAATTATTATATATTTTCAGTAATTACGTTCAACGAACTTCCATTCAAATTGGTTCAGATGTTCCGAAATTTAATATATTTTGAATGTTGACATATTATTTTTACATATAAAATGCAAATAAACAATTGGATCGACTGTAATTAACCATGTTTTCCAATTCCGAGGGATTTGTCAACATTATAGCCAAATTTTTGTAAAAATGGTCAGGATTTAAGAAATTTTCCCGATTGTAAACAGAAAGAGCATTTCTTCATATAAAATGTAAGCAAGCAATCGTATCAGTCATACCACCCCCGTAGAAGCTCTCCACAAGCCAAAATACGAAATTTTATTATGCGTTATTGAGTTTGCTTTTCTGAGGTCTAGAACGGCTAATCTGTTTGGCTAGAATGAACTTTGAGCAGGATAAGTTTAGACTTCAGGTGTCAAAGAAAATAAGAATGGCTTACAAATTCAGTTTAAGGGGCACCTGAAATCGATGCTTGACGGAAGAACCACTCAGGAGTCTCTTGGAGATTGTCACCAACAATCTAAGAGACACAGGCTTGTCGAATAGTCATGAATAATTTGAGCGATGGGCTATCCATGGTAGACAAATGAGGGCTTCCTTAGGGTATTGATATACTCGCATGGAATCTTGCAGCAGCTTTTATAGACGTTCCAAATCTACAAAATTTCGATCAACTTTATGAATGGCTTCGAAAGTCAATTAGTTCCTGTGAATGTGACTAAGTTTACCACAGTGCCTCGATAGCATTGTCCAATGTGGGTGAAATACCCAGATACAGCTTACTTTCAGTCACGTGGGTAAACACACAAAGGTCACAACTGGAAGGAAGTGGTGCGCGCAAGAGATAGTTCGGTGGACCGTGGCGAGATTGTAGCACAAAATGATGCTGAATACCTCAGAAATGTGTCAGTTGGCAGCCATGCAGGGAAGTAGAAGAGAAAGATGACCCTAAAAAAATCCATCGGTGACAGAACCCAAACAATACGAATTCTTAGCCCATTAGGGATGTTATATCCTCCCCAGTCCTTCAAACGTGTTCAGTTTGGGTGTGGCTGACTCACCAACTCGCCTACTTTGCTAAAAAATAGGATCCAAGCAGCATGTATTCAATTGTTGTCCGAGGGTTTTTTGTTGGGGAAGTATTGTTGGCGATAATACAACATCCTGTGGGAAGTGTGACAATTTCTATTGTTATCAATAGCAGTAGGTGCCAGAAACCAGCATTCTGACCTATAACATTTATTACACCAGGATAGAAGCTCCAATCCAAACATAATACCCAGTCCTAACAGCTTAAGACTGGAACTGCCTGGCTGACTGACTCAGACCAGACATTTTGATATTAGTCTTGACTAAGATGATTTTATTGGATCTTGCTGCCCCCTGGGAGGACTGCATGGAGGACGCTCAAAAAAGAAAAAGTGCCAAGTATGAGGGTTGAAATGGAGGAATTAGTAGGAATTAATAAGGCATAATATGTCACTTGGATCCAAATTGGGACTTGATCAACCTCTGCTAGGTCACCCGGTGTACGGTGATTAAGATCTGGAACTCTTGAGGGCCCCGGGTTTCATCGCTGACGATGGGCCCCAGGTCGCACCATAGGGAGTGCTGAGAACAGAAATAATGAAATTATAGAATATTCTGAGCACCTCTTACGAATATTACCTTAAGTTGTCTGAGATTCTGAGAAATTAAAAATACTTTTATCATTTTACACGTGGTCTTTACTGCTACAATCTTATTTTATTGAATGAAATAATGGATATCAAACAACATTACAGAAATTTGTTTTTGTCACGTTGGTAAGACGTACATCCTATTCATGAAACTGTGTACAATAATTGAAAATGCATTCGGCCGAGTGGCTAGCAGTACAGAAAATAGAATCGGTGAACTCCAGCTGCGTTCACTCAGCTCTAATACCCTCAGGAAATACATAAATCGATTCCTCCCACTCCTTCAGCCTTGGGTCAATAGTCAGGCTGACTGGGCTCTTCTGCCTTCAGCGTAAGAGACGGACAACTCTGAATTCAAGCCAGAAAAGTCAAACCCTTCAACCTACACTTTGAGATGTTGGTAATTAAGAAAGGAACATGTCCTAGAATGTACTGTTAACTGGGCTCTAGTTGAATATCCATGTGCATAGCAAACCCGATTTGGATTATATTTTTTGAAAATGTTGAGGTAAAATAAGAATATTCGATGGTGCAATTGGATGGATGATAGAAAATTAAATCATGCCTATGAGACTAGTTAAATGAGGCTTGAACCTCATCTTTCTGGTACGGCTTTGTTTCCGACTTCCGACTGAAAATATTTTGTTATCTATACAGTCAGCCTTCTACCATTACTATTCTTACTACTCTAGTCCGATTTTTCTAGGTGTGCTTCGCTTCTGGGATGAAGTAACATACCTGTTTGTATCTACGACTGTTACGCTTTCTGATTATTACTAATTTTCCTCGTATCTATTATCCCTTTTTATCCTATTTCTCCATCGCCCCATGAAATGTAATGAACAAGAGTAAGAAGTGCTTATGCTTGAATAATAATCAAAGTGCCTCACCTTTTTTTATAAGCATTCAGTTCTTCCTCCTCAATCGCAAGTCTGGAGTGAAAAAATAAATTATAGCAGGAGTAGACCCGATGAATTTATACACATAGCAATAATAATAATGACAGTTATTTTTGTTCCATTTGGTCTTTCATTTTATTGTATGTAGTATAGATGCATAAGTAATGAGTTACTTAAAAAAATCATATCTTTCAATTCTAGAAATGTACATACAAGACTAATGAAGATGAATACCACTTGTATTCCAACAGGTCCGCTGGTTTTATTAGTTGGACATTCATTATTGGCAGCGAGTTTGATTTTGCCCAAAACTCGATCTCCATTTGAGAATCATACTATTCAAGTTGAAGACATAGGAACACACAGTCCAAAACCATTTGAATAAACGATTGCTTCAATTCTAATGAGTTAGAGATAGAGATCTAACAGAGGTAGAATTGTACATGTATCCATCCGTGCCTGCCTGCCTGTCTGTCAATCTGTATGTCTGTCCACACAATATCTCTGTAAGGTCTCAATGAAAGTAGATGACATTTTGTGGATGTTAGGGTATGGATAGAGGAAAATAAATAAGCAAATTTTGGCATTGATCAAATTTATATCGTTATGTTTCCTGCATCGTAGACATATGATATTCGGCATCAGCAAATATTTCCAATGGATACCAATGAAATTCAACCAAATCTTTTCGTGCTCATTCAGTTTTTAGTTACAATTGGGCTCGCAAAGGTGTACACTGTCTGAGTGCTCTCAAGTCAGTCGACATAATGTTATTCTTTTGCCTCGTATTCTCTTTTTCCATATCTTGTTTCTCTTTTCAAGGCTTTTGCCTTGTATTAGTTTTCTTCTTTCTTATTTTATAGATTATTTTCATCTTTTTCTCTCTATTCAGATCCTTCTCTCATTCTACGTTTATTTTCCTGCCTCTCTTCTCTGATTCTTTTGATTTTTTTCTCTTCAAGCATATTCTCTGTCTTCAGTTCCTTCTCCTCCATCTTTTCGTTTCCCTTCATTTTCCCCCTCTCTTTCGTACCTCCTCGTCTTCGTTCTCACTCTCCCTCCTCTTGATCTTTTTCTTCGCCTCTTATTGCATCATCTTTTTTTTCTTCGAATTTATTTCCTGTATGCAACGAATATCCTGATTAACTCATCTAGAAAATCCGTATGTTTTTTCTCCCACCTCCGTTTTGGAATCAACATTCACATTTAGACTGTTCGTCGCCACACTTCCGCCTTACGCCTCATATCATCTTGGTATCACTTCTCAGGTTACTCCTGAGATAAGTGACATCTTTTTCACAACTTTAAAACGTTCTTCTGCTTTATAAAAGCTTTGCTATTTTGATAATTTTTTCCCTTAGTCTCACTTTCGTTCTCCAATCCCTCTTCGGCGTTTATCTCTAAGTCTCACGACACGTTTTAATTCAACTTAACTCCAGTTTTCTCTCCTTTTTTTTCTTTAATCATTTCTAATGTTCGAATTTAAGCTTAAATCCTAAATTACATGTAAAGCGAACGTACTTTTTTCTTTCACCAGACATTTTTCTCTTAAACTTTGGATTGAAGCATGAATCAAATTACCCGATTTCTATGTGTATTTGCTTCCTTGTTAGATTTATTCAGAGATTGACTTTTTTGGATCTCAAGCTAAAGTACTGTAATCATTTCATGTGGCTTACTCGTCCATGTCATTAGTTTATCACAATGTTTTTGTTGTGTATCGTGTGTCAGTTTAGTATCAGACTCCTGGATTTGGTTCAAGGAGAGCATGTGCATCCCTTTACGTATACGTCACATCCAGTTTGGTGTCCGTATTTTGGGAAATTTCTTTCATTGACCTTTCTGCTGGTCCCGATGCTTCCCGTTGAGCTAAGCGCGCACATACTTCTCTCGGGCCAGCCCCATGGAATTCCAAGTTCGTAGCCTTTTACTTCCTGACCTAAGGCTCCCACAAGTTATTCATATTGATACTCAGTTTGTTGATCAAATTATCTGAGCATACCCCGCGAATCATTTGCTCAGACCCGAAATTCAAGACATGGAAATATTTGCGTAAGATTTAGTTCCATTTTTGCTCTTATACCTTCATCATTGAACGTGAGATCGAGTTCTGTTCAAAAGCTGTTTTTTTCCAGGATTCATGCAACTTTATTTGAAGGCAGAAGAATCTATTGGGCAGAAGAGCTGGGTTAAAAATCAACAGAAAATGTTATGAAACAGAAAATTGGAATGGGAAATGAAATCTGAATGAAATTAATCTCTCTTCTTCTTCTTCTTCTTCTTCTTCTTCTTCTTCTTCTTCTTCTTCTTCTTCTTTCTTCAATTCCCTTTCCTCCTTTTGTTTTTTCTTCTCCTATTCTCCTTTCGCTATTCACTCTTCTCTTTTTTTCCCATTAGTTTCACCTCTTCTGTTTTTTTTCAATTTTGTTCTTGTCTTTTTGTTTTTTCCCTGTTCTCTCTATTTTCGTCTATTCTCTTTAACTCCGCTGCCTTCCTCATTCTCTTCTCCCATTTTTTTTATCCCTCATTTTCCTTCGTTAGTGCATACCCCCTTTCTCTTCTACTTTCATTCTTTTTCTTTTTCTTCCACCCTTTCTCATTTATACTTTCCTCGACTTTTCTTTTCTTCATATTTTGTCTTTATTTTCCTTTCTTGAGAGACAGTGTCCATTTTTGAGCAGTGGTTATTTAGCTCTTTTGACAAACAATTCGCCATTGATTGCTCAACTATCAGAATCTTGTGTCCAACGAATCCAATCCTAGAGAAAATACATAATTTTGAATTATAGTTTGCAAGCTAAACCAACTGATCATTACATATGTATACTAATCCAACCGAGTATTCGTCCTGTGGTCACAAAAATATATAATGTCCAAGAACAAATTTAAATAAGTATTCCAAAATATGCATCAAGGTTTAAAATAACAAAAACCGCAATTATTTTTGCACCAAGCTAATAAATGTAAAAAAAAAACACAGGAACAAAATCAATATTTTTCCTTGAACAAAGGAAATTTCACCAAAATAAAAAATGATGGATTGAATTTCAGACGTGCCAATGTCAATTAAACAGAGACATAGATTTGTTTTTAAGACAGAAAAAGAAAGTAAAAAAAACTTTGTAAAACGAGGAGCGGCTCCATCATTCGAATGAATCTAAGACACAAAAAGAAATTCAAAAATCATATGTGAAAACTTGCCGTAATTATCAGACAAAACACACCTCAAATCAACAGAGAGCAATCGTGTAAAAATTGACGAGAGCGCAATCATTTCGATAACAAAATACAAAAAGGGAAGGAAATATTTACACAGCCTTATCCCACTTTTCAAAAGTGGAGCATTCCAATAAAAAATCCCTCTTAAATCTAAGTGCTGTAAAGCAAAGAGGCAGCTACAATTGATTTAATATGGCTGAATATTTTGAGCGTTCCCAGTGATGGGAAATTTGAGGGCACGGTAATTACTTAGTTATCAATTTTCATTTTTTTTAGCATGTTTAATGTCTACTAATATAGATATTTCTGTATGCCTTGCTCCCAAAACGTAGACTGACTAAACTCATGTTTATTACTGCTTGGTGTTACGAATATGCAGCTTTGTTCTAAACCTGTAATAAACACTTTCTGTTAAACCGATCAAACTGAGAAAAAGACTCTGACTTATTAAACCAGTATCTTTGAATGTAATCCTCAGAATCCATTTCAGAAAATATGAGGATAGCTTCTCACTATATATATATATATATATATATATATATATATATATATATGATTAAACATCCTCAACGGATGCAATCCAGTTTCATTTGTTTTCTGTTTGTTAGTTACAAATTGACTATACATACACGTATATAAACAATACAAACCAGGATTACAATATGATGTAGTGCAATACCTGAGGTATGATGGGTTAATTTCATAAAGTGCAACATTATACATTGAATTGAGTTACATTGAGTTGACCAAGTATAGGATTTGCTTAAACACGTTTATGTTTCTGCCCCATTTCGGTTCCTTCTAGCGAATGATGGTCTATTTTAGATTCCTATTCAGGATGTTCTCGGATGTGTCTTTTTTTCTAGGGTGTAAGATAGCAACCTCAAACCCACCGTAAAATGGATAATATTGAAACAAACATATATATGCCAGAATATTGAAACCCCATGTTCCCTATGCCTCAATGAAAAGTTTGGAATCCTCACTCTTGCCAATGAAACAAAACAGCAAACAAGAAAAAAACATAATTATTGAATAGAAAGAATGAAGTAGCGTTAAATACTGACACTGCTTGAACTTTCTAATGAAAAAAAACGATTTCACGATACAACAATCCACGGATATAAATACTAAAAATTGACCACCATGGCTCCCCTATTACCATTGTTATTACTATTAACATTACATACAGATACCACAAAAAAGCTGATAGTTTAATAACATACTGATAAAGAAAATGCCTGTATTATATCCTGCCTGTTTACGATAGTTATAATTACCAGCAACCAAGTATACGTATTATTCAAAACAAAAGCAAAAAATTGAAAAAAATGACCAATCACTGAACAAAGGAAAAAACAGAAGAAAAAGAAAAGATATATGGATAAAAAAAGGAAAGATCTTACACGCAAGAAACGTCTTGCATAGAGATTCAAAATAAACCGAATCATTCGCCTCAAAAACCCAAACAGGACAGAAACAAAAATGTATTTGTGTTGCAAATTCTTTACTATATGTGTATATATTACCTAAAAGGTTTCACAGTTCTTAATACTAATCATAAAAAAAACCCAACTTTTTTTCCATTTTGGGGGGTAGGGTGGGGGTGCAGTGTCATTTCTATTGATTATTTCCCAACATCTGCTGATGTAATTCAATTAATTTTCTTCAGGGTTTTTCAGTTTCACACATAATCGGATAGAGTGGAGCTGTTCTTTTGAATTTTTCTGGTTGAAATCATCATCGTTTGCCATTTTGAGGATTCAAAAACGAAACTGTTATATCACCACGGCTCCCCAGCATTGATCAAACACCTCTCTTTCAGCTATCATTCTAATATGATTTTTGTTATGTTTATATTGCATGTAGTTCGTCGCTATCATACACACACACACACACACATACATATATATATATATATATATATATATATATATATATATATATATATATATATATATATATATATATAAGTATTCAGTGGCATATGGGGGTTATTGTGATAAGGTGTACTGAACTTACTCCTCCAGGGCTGAGGTTGAAAGAGTGGCTGTCTGAAAACATTACCCAAATGAAGAGGGACAAAATCTTTATGGATATGAGTTCACCTATTGCATTCCTCAGCACGGGTCTCACTATATGTTGGAGGGGGGCATTCAATTAGTGGACCGTCCCCAGAACTTCCAAACCCTTAAAATCTTAGAAAATGTGCAAAAATGATAAGCTATTCTCAAGCATAATGCATTTAACGAATTGCAACTTATACGAATTGTCATGCATGGAAAAACTGAATCTGTTATATTCTATAAATTGTATAAATTGCAAAATAAGAGACGAATTCTATCTTGAGCATAAATTTTGAAATAATGAAAGCAAAATATGATTTCTTTAAAATCTCCCACTTGAGAAATCGTGGGCAGGTGGAGATGTCGGTTACGTTACTTTGTCTCTCAGGCGTCTGTCTACCTAGATGATGACACTTATTTAATTCAGATGTACATCAAACATCATATTTTTTCACGACCCCAAAGTCTGCATTACTTTTTTCAATATAAATTGTTTTTTAAAGTGACTATAAAGGAAACTATTTTATTACTCAAAGCCTGAGTGCAATTTGTATAAGAATGTTGGAATGCAAATAATATCCGATTATTTACTCATTACGCAATATAAACTAATCAAAGACACAATTCTCCAGTTCTATATATTACACACAAAAAAATCAAAAAACAGATTTTTTCAAAATATCATTCTTGAAAGTGGTACAATATTATTGTAATTAAATGTACAGGTTTGAAAGTTTCGGGCATTTTTATTACACATGTAACATCAAAAGTGGATACATTCGACTTGACTTCTTTGCTTCAGAGTATTATCAATTTTGAAAACAAATTACAACCTGATTTTATCATAAAAATGCAAAAAGATAATCATTATAAGGAAAATCATTTTCAGTTGATGAGAAACCAACGCATTCCTACGTCAACACGACAAAAAAAAGACGTGGTTTGGTCCCATGAAATATTGAACACCGATCACCGCTCATTTTTTTAATCGCTGTTGCCTTAAACCACAGCCTGCCTACTGTCATATCGTTGCACAGCTAACCACAGAGTGTGCAATCTGATCTCTGCACAACAGGCAACATATTTCTATACGGGGTACAGCAATATTAGCTCACCATAATGATCCACTTTAATATTATTGAGTGAACTTAGTAATATCAAATTAATATTCATAATGCATTATTATATGACGCTCACCCAGGATATACACCCCTGATACATATATATATATATATATATATATATATATATATATATATATATATATATATATATATATATATATATATATATATATGTGTGTGTGTGTGTGTGTGTGTGTGTGTGTGTGTGTGTGTGTTCATATCCATCCACTATCATAGATACTTCTTGATTACCCATCCCTTTTAAGCCCCAAGGCGTAAGCCTACTCACTCTAATAGGCGATCTGCCCGTGGTTGCAGAATAGAAAAAGTGTTGTTGCATGAATCTTCAAAGCTAGGATGAAACTAGTAGAAAAATAATGATAATAATGAATAGTAACTGAATTATTGGCATCCACCTAATCTTACCCGACGATCACTGGCAGGCATTACTTTGTGCACAAAATAGTTCCATCAACCATAACTAATTTTTAACCTGTATTCATTTTACCCAAATTTGAGATGCTCCCCATTGTACCTACCAAGATCATCAGTCTACGACCATCAGTAAACAGCATGTATCGAACATTACCAATGTTTTCCAGTCAAGACTCGAACTCACATCAATTTACCTCGAGAGAAATGTCTGTGTGCAATATTGACCTACGCTATCAAAGTTTTTATGGTTGTCAAAAAATCCAATCCGACACTTCAACCAATTTTTTCTGATTGTCCAGTGTCATAGTTTTTATTGTTTTATTAGTGGTAGTAGTAATGATATTAGTGATAAACTAAATAAAAATGATTTTTTTCATTTCAACCAATTGAAACATAATATAGAGAAAAAATACGTGATTCTTTCATCAGATAAACAGATTAAATCAATATGTTTCATTCTTAGGTATTATCGTCAGAAATATATTTGTTGAGAGAATCAATGAATTATAAAAACAAAGTTACACTTTTGTTTGCACTGAAATGAGATTTGCTGAGATATTGGCGAAAGGAAAACCGCGAGAAAAGTTGTCAGAAGATAACAGGATACACAGATGAAGACAAATAATCCTCCTTGATAAACTTAGTACTGGAATTATTTCCCCTAAGGTTGATTTTGGTGATCGTTTATGAAACCATGATTAATCAAAGTGGAATAATGAACACTAGATTTGCTAAATGATCAAAGAAATTTGCAACGTCAAATTAGGATATACAGAACGATAAAATTGAGAAGAAATTGGTCTTCAGTTCGTACGTTGGCGATAACATTGATTGGATTATCTTTTAAGTTTATATTTTTGTTATTTCTAAAGTTAAAATGCCATTTTTTTCCATTTTGAAGCTTAAATACTTTGCATTCTGATTCGAAGGGTTTTCAAGCTTCAAAATAAAGTTATTTCTAGCTCTAGAGATGACGAAAATGTACACTCAAAAAATTGTTCGTTTGGCACCTGTTATATACGGCCACTTTATATCTATATACACACACACACACACACACACACAGATATATATATATATATATATATATATATATATATATATATATGTAAACAGAGAGGGAGGGAGAAGGAGAGAGAGAGAGAGAGAGAGAGAGAGAGAGAGTGGGGGCAGGAGCAAGAATGTGTTTGGATATGTATATGATATTCTTCCTAATAATCTTAGCTCACTCTGGTATCCGGCTGATACATCTATAAATAAAAGAATGTATGCAAGAACAGGGATAGATTCAGGAATATTTATTCATAAAATTTAGGTACGTATTTTCAAATAATTGATCTTATTACACTGGGTTTGGGTTGTCCAAACCCCGTGGACACCCTAGATCTGAGCTCAGTGGAAGTGTAATATAAAAGTCCCTGGCCCAAACTGGAGTAATCCATTACAGAACCAGTAAACGGCCAGGGAGATGTTTGGTGAATGTCGATCTGGTTTAGGGACGGTTGAGATTCGAGCATGTTCGTTGACCTGAACAAAGCCACGTTTCGTATCAAGAAAAAAATTTCATCAAAAATAACCAGACGATGGAAAGAGAGCCACTTTTTAAAACTAAAAAATTGCAGCAAGATTCTAATCGTGCAAGTTGATGATAGTCACGGAAGACACGACGTATCCACTTTTGCATTTACTTCACATTGCCGATATCTGTCACTCGTCTCTTGTATGGACTACCCCCATCTTTGCACTCGGGTATTAGTTTCTGCATAATCCTCTACAGCTAGCCTCAATTTTTCTATGTCGAATGACGCCATGCGATCACAATGAGGCTCAACTTAAATATCTAGATCATCAGAAAAGTTTTGTTTTTTCAAAGAAAACAAAGATACACAGTTATTTCCGAAGCTGGCTCCAGACCCCAAATACAATTATTGCTGCAATTTGTATCGCCAGCAAAGTTGCTGGATTTGATCTCGAAGACCCTAAAAAATTGTCCATTCATTTTCGCTCCGATACCATAAACACAGTAATCAAAAAGTTCAAACAGCCCAAAAAGGAGATACAGATCTTTGAAAGGGTTAATAGATGTAGAAAGAAGAGAATAATGTTGCAAAACGGATAACACCAGTTCAGCTGGAAACAGCCATTTATTTCATTTCAGCTTAATAACTTGAACAGAGAACATCGATTTCATTGTCAAACGCTAAATTAAATTTAATTTTGTTGGTATTATCTCTTGAGTAACTCTCTAAATGATTGAAGCCAGTTCAAACTTAGTCTTAATACGTTGTATTTTGTCGAAATAAACACAAAATAGGAAGCACCCAGAGAGTGTATACATCTGCCAACGCCACTATTACTAAAATCTGGTGGAGAGTTAACTGGGAAAATGAAGAAAAAAAAACACGGTGGCATTTCTCTTCCAGCAGAAACATAATGACGTCTACAAAAGCAAAACTTAAAAAGGTTCAAAGAAAATCGATATAATTTTCGATTCCATTGTTCTTTCTTTTGTCTCAAACCTCTCGAAAAATTCCATCTTCCCTTTCTTCTTCTTCTTTGGGATCAACATGTTCCTTTGCAAAAACGAATTTCAGATTAGAAGAACGTAATCCTTAAGCCCTAAGGCAAAGGATTTAGTTTTCAAATATCCCAACAGGTTCCAGCGGAAAAATCATCCCGATTTAAGCCATTCATTTTGCCGATTTGAATCTACATCTTAAAATCTGAAACGATTCTCAAAATTCTTTGTTGAAGCTTCCATTAAATGTCAGTTTAAGTCCGATTTATGCAATCTCAGTGCCATGAAAGTTTTATCTTGCTCTTTTTGACGCACGCTTTTTAGTGTAACCTGAAACATATTCTAACTTTTAAGACATTATGTTATCAATTTTTAAGAAGAGTAGGTTTTCAACGGTCGAATTGTTCGATGCCGAGCCCCAGTTAGGTATGCATTCCCAACAGACCCTGGAAAAGGTTTCAGCTTAAATTATGAAGATAATGATCTGCACAAGGTCTTTTGAGGATTATATAGATATCCAACAATTTTGCATAATTCGACTGATGAAAATGACGCTTACCAGCTCACTATCAGATCAGATGAATTGTTTCACAGTCATTAATACAATTCGTCTTCACTTTTTCACCCAGCGTAGATAGTTATTCAAGATAGTGATCTCAACTTCTTGAGAAAATTTATCAAAGACGTATAGAGACCGAAATTTCATGATACGTTATGAAGATTGAATACCTGTTGATTGACTGATTAAAAGATATCATGATTTTTTACATGCATAATTAGATATAATATTCACAGACACATTGTTAGATGATTTGAAACACTTTTTTTCATCCTGAGCACAATGTACCGCGTAGATTTCCTCGGATTAAATATCGGTAGATTATTGATTTGTTTATATGGTAAAGCCCTCAGCAGCTAAAATAGTGCAATATAAAAACAAAGTAACCTTGCAAACTGGCCAGAAAGCATCATTATATAATAAAATCTGCACTGACGGGGAGGAATTCTCATTAGGCAGGTGGTTGTAATGCCTTAGCTCATCAGCATGTATATATATATATATATATATTGTAAATATGTATGTTTTGGTGAGTGTTGGTGGTAATTTCACACTGCAGGAGCGAAAGATTTGAGAAAAAGTGTATTGGATTTCAAAAAGTTCTTATCCTCACATGTTGGGAAGTTATTGTGGAGTATGGCATTTGCAAATCTCTTTGCATTGCAAAAGTGCTCCTTGAAGACGCCGATGGATTTTTGGTAAAATGCCTCAAGCCTATCCATATGAAAGTAAATATACTTTGAAACTCTTTCTCTACAATCTTTCACTTCCACATTGTCTAATTACTTCCGACATTTTTTTCGGATTACTTCACATCAATAAACATACACACACACACACACACATATATATATACATATATATATATATATATATATATATATATATATATATATATATATATATATATATATACGAAGGTGCAGACCTCAGGGACGTAGATGTATACTTCTCGCCAGAAAATTAGTGCTCAATGAATACAAATAGCCTCAGACGAAATTTGAACTTGGTCTGTTTTCTCTTCCGTCCAGGAACCGTTATACTACCTGGCACGATGATCCAATGCACAAATATGCACAGGCCTGTGTTTGCTGAAGAGGTTAGAGAGTGGGAGAGAAAGGAAGAGAGAAAGAGAGAGAGTGAAAGATCGTGAGAGCGTTGATTTAATGTCTTTTGATATCATCCATGGCTTCTCATAATAAGGCAAGGGGAGCGGACCCCTCCCTTTGATATACACAGCTTTCGGAGCCAAAAACGGAATGACCTGAATACTTCCTGGGATAACGAAGGTCATTGCAAGTCTAATGATTTGACCCTTTGCTTAGCGCCAGAAACCACCATTGGTACGATAATTGCAGTAATTATAAACGTAATGGGACAATTCTACCCTTTGCTTATTCGAAAAGGCCCTTTGTGCGTGACAACCTGCAAGGCTATTAGGTAAGTCTGGATGATTAATCTGAAATATAAAATTCACTCAGATATCTGCTCACAGTTTATCATAGATGACATGTACTCTTTCAAGCGCCTGACATCTTATGAAGGTTCACAGTTTTACAGTCGATGGTAAAGTAACTATTTCAATAACCTTAAGTGCAGACATCGGACTAGGAATTGTAAATTTCACAAGTGATACATTTTTTGCTACTATTCACTCTTATCTTGTGAAAACTAATACTTTTTGTTGCAACACTAAATTTAATAATGGAAGGATAGATTATTGTATGAAAAAAAAAACGACCTTATCAAATGTTGACTAGTTTTCTTAACTGATTCATTCATGAAAATATAATGGTTAGACGGCCCAATTTAGATTTCACGCTATTCTAAACAACGGAGGGTGTTCGGCCGACGAAGTTGTGGTAAATACCAATTATAAGAAGACGTAAACAGACCAAAAAACAATGTGAAGAATACTCAAAATCTAAAAATCAAGATAGCATAAAACCATTCTCGAATGACTTGTACTCAACGATGGATTTAATCCTGGTGCAGGATTGGTGAGGTTTCCATAATAATAATGATAATAAGATTCTGATAATCGTTTCAAATTGATCATACGAAAGGAAAATTTACCCAATGAATTTCAGAATATCAAAGGAATATTTAATGATTGTAGGAGCGGTCCCTGGGTTTATGGTGCTGTGTGAAAAATGATATCCGGCACTCTGCGTGACTGAGATTTTCGAGGGTCATGAAGATTTCATTTTCAGGGAAACTCCTTTTTTTGACTGTTTTGACTATTTACCTATTTCCATTTCATCCATTTGCATTTGGAAATTCTTACTGTGTCAGACACATGACAGGCTTCCCCGAGTGCTTGGTACCCTGGGTTACTCCCTGGGTTACCTGTGATGTGGCACAGCCCTGAGAAAAGTACTTACTTCTCTTTCGCCCAGAAACCATCCACATCAAACACTAATTTCGACTCATATAATCAGTTGTAAAAAAAGAAAATGATGTAATATAGTTCGAACGCCGGTAACTAGCTTAATTGCAAAACCAACGCTACGTTGAAGTGGCTACCCTATCTTGTCCCTGCAGCAGCCTCATTTTCTCTCATTGTTTATTCTATTTACGTTGTCTTGATCAAATGAGACATTCACCGTGGAACTACGGTAGGTCATTTCAAATGGGGGTTTCATTATAGTATAACGAAATTTATGATCACACGCACACACACACACACACACACATATATATATATATATATATATATATATATGTATAAACTTATCAAATGTTGCAAATGTTCCTTCCGCCCTTTTCTTCAAAACAGATTCGCATTTCTCGATAGGCATTAAAGATGAAGCATTGATAATGAAACAATCCCTGGAACCCAACGGAAGAGAGGGGACCCTTTAATATCTGACTGATTGTCGTTACTAGCGAATAAATTTGAAAATCATCAAGAGAAAGTATTTTTTTTTTTATTATTGAAGTAATTTTCTGGGAAAGTTGGCTCACCAGCGCAATAATCACGCATACCGATACCACGAACAAGTAATAGGAAGTTTGGAAATTGAAAATAAAATGGGTGATACATGAACCGAATGAAATGCTCCTTGATAGTTACACATCTTCACACTTCTCAGCTGACCGTCTCTAAGATTACCAAATTGGAACACGAAGTCCATCATCTTCCATTTTCTCCTGACTTTTTTCCCGGAATGTTATGATCTGTTCAGGTAATTTAAACTTCGTAACCCCTTGTGAAAGGTTCAATAATAAGGAAGCCATAAGTTGTGATTCTATCGAAAACTTGGAAAAACCTGAGAATATTGAAAAAATTTAATTTAGCCGAAAAGATACGAATGTAAAATAGAAAAGGTAATATAATTTTTGAAAAAGAAATTAAATAAATCTTAAATGAAAAAAATGAAGCTGGAAAAAAATAAAATAAAAATATGTTAGCTCCTTAAAAGTACGTGTATATAAAATTCAAAATGAAAAAGAAAAGTACGAATGAAAATTTTCATCATTTTGTTATTTGTAAGAGAAACATTATTATAGATTTACGTATGAAGTGAATGAGGCTGATACATTTGGCTCAAGAGGTAAGACGGCCGCTTTCCAACCACGTGGTAGTGGTTTCAAATCACTGCAGGGGAATATTGATTCTGAATAAAGGTTTGGTTCGATGTGATAACACGGACGAACAATGAACAGAAACCCCTAAGAATTCAATGAGGATTGTTTTTGATGCTGTTGGTAAACAAAGTCACGTACAACTTGCAAGAGATAACACGAAGGCAATAAAATAATTAAGTATTTTTTTGTAATTATAAAAGAATTAGGATACTTTCTGGGAATAACAATCGCTTATAGTGCCCATGAACTTTACAATACAAATACAGGTGTGCCCTGCTATCATGTAGTGTTCCAATAGAAACATCGTGGGAATCAAAATAGCGTAATGCAAAGAAGCAGTTACCATCAATCGATATGAGGAATATTTTGAACGTTCCCAAACCCACAAACAGTGACATTAGACTGAGTCGTCGGAGGTTGGAGTGGTGGGAGGTACGCTTGACTTGGATGTACCACATAGAATAGGATGTGCACTATCTCTATAATTGCTCGCTGGGATACAAACACTAGCCGCTATTTTCGCTTTTTGCCTCTTTTCGTAAAAAACAGAAAAGTGGCGTAGATAGAATCTCTGTCCAACCCCCCACAGATAATCTACACGTAGATAAGAAATAGGATGAGGACACGGAGAGAAAGATAAACAAGAGCAGGAGTAAACCCAATTTTCCAAGCACGTGTACGGCTCCTTTTCTCGGCATTATTACTAATAATGTCCCTTTATAGGATTTTGATTTAATTCCATAGGGGTTGGCTTGCTTCTTTTCCCCATCATACATGACCAGCTAAATCTGATTTTAGAAATTCTCTTACGAACTGTGAACTGGGTCCTCGGTCGTATTTCCCCTCTGGTATAGATCTAACGATTACGTAAGATGTTTCAGCTTCTCGTCAATGTCCGAAGTAATAGCATAAGTAGCGTTGTTCTCGAGTTGAACGATAGATTAGGCAATAATTCTGTCTCCATTTATCGAACAATCCATGGAGACTGAATAATCATTTCTGTAGCATTTGTGGGTTTTTACACGGCCTAAAGGTATAATGGACATCCTTACCTTAAAGGCTTCGACTGCCCTGTTATTTAGCTTGGAGGGGAAATGATTTCATGTCTTTTACCAAGGACATCTGTGCAAAGTGAAGACTAACCATTCTAGCCAGAGTTTGAACTCTGCAGGCAATTTCAATTCACCATGCAAAAAATGAATGCATCTACAAGGGAAACACCCTAAAGACTAGGGTGCAATATGGCATGATTTTTTCAAATTAAAAGTTTACCCTCTCTAGCTCAACATCGATAGATAGTTAAGCAGTGGCAAGGAGCACGATGAGGGTGATGGAGCTTACGATTAACAATGGACGACAAGAGGGAATGCTGATGATGAAACCACGCATCAATGAATCATAATCATTTACGGCAGCACCCGTCGTCGGATATACACTTTCCCAAAGATTACCCTCTCTTTTCTATCATTGGATTTGCGGAACCAATACTTTCTGAACTTGTCTAGTTCGTCACACCAATTTATTTTGCCAGTCACTGTATCTCCAAAGACAACAGCATTGAGGTATGACGATCCTATGATGCCTATTCGACGGAACCCTTGGCATCAGCTTTGCTACTGGAGCTGCCTGAAGGATGTTGAATTGACAACCACTCAACTACCTTGCTTGGAATTAGGTTTGTTCATCTCTTACACTGTAGACTCTTCCCAAGGACACAGAGTCCAACATATCATCCTCCTGGTGCCCCAATTGATTGGGGTCTGGGAAAGGGGGTAAAATAGATTACTCATGCTTTTCCCAAACGCATAAGTGAGAAAAGAGGGTAAATAGCCTCAACCAAATTTTTAACTCGGTTCAACGATTCCATTGTTTGCGTCGTTGACAGCAATACCACAAGCACTTCCATGAAGGAAGATACAACACTGATTATCACCAGAGGATAAACTCAAGGTGGTTTTGATTGCATCGTTCAAGGGAGAGACATAACTTGTATCCAACATGGTGGAAAGGAAAGTGAAGGACTAAGAATAACTTATTTAAATCGAATCAAAAACTTTGAATATCTTGGAAACTAAAAATGTTGATAGACGGGAGATTGATCGATTGAGGAAGAGGGGTGAGAGTTATGGAGGGGGGTATAAAAAATGAAGAGAATAAAGTTTGGTAGCGTTCACACTACCTTCTTATCTTAATCCACCAAAAGTGTACCCGGCCGTCCGTTAGTATGCCTAACGCAAAAATCACACATAGCCTCATGAAATTTTTTCTCTGGCTTGCTGATCAAAGGGAAATGCTTCAGCAAATTGACTTTTGAAAATCACCCCAAACTTGTTTTTAGTTAGGGGGGGTGATTTAGGATGTAAATTCATGCTGAGATGGACTCATTACATGTGCCTGCTTTTTGACTGCTCACTGACCGCTGCAGAAAAATAGTTTATTCGCATAGCTATTGGGGATCTCGTACCGTCCTTTGGGAAGGAGGAAGACTTAGATAGAGTGTAGTTGTTACTTTTGTATTGTTCATAATGATGGGTTAAATAAAAGAGAAACTATACGTATATTTGTCCAAAATCATTAAAAAACCCTCTAAAGTCACAAATATCACATTTAAAAAGACTAATCAAATTAACCACATCTGATTTCCATCATGAACTTAATCCGTCCGTTAGAGGAGTTGCTGAGTCAAATAAATATGATTTTGAAGCGTAAAATAAGATTTCAACTAAAAACACTTTGATAGAGTCAAGTTGATCACTTTTCAGCCGATGTCGAAGAAGTGCCGAATTCACCAATTAGTCTCTAACGCCGTTTTATAACTAGCTAACTGTGGTAAAAACTGTTGCCGCCTATGAAAGAAAAATGAGAAGGACAAACTTATTTCCTAATCATCATCATATTCATCATCAGCAGCATCATGATCAGTATCATCATCAGTCTTAATGTCCGTCGTTGGACATAGACTTTCTCCTGGATTCACCAAATTTGTCCAGTTCATCTCTCCATCTTGTATTTTTTTTGTTTATAATCTCTGGGGGTCCATGTTGTGAGCCGTGATGTCCATCAGTTGTCAGTCATTCTTGCAACATGGCCTGCCCATTGCCATTTAAGTTTTCTAATAGATTCTATGATGTCTCTGACTCCCGGGCAATATCAAACGTCTTTCAATTTCCTAATGTCTCTTGTTAAATAAGAATAAGTTCTTTTCGTCCCTTGATTTTCTGAGGGTTGATCAAATCGATGGGGATTTTTCTCGTGACATTTATCATTACTGATAAAATGTTGTATTTGAACAAGAGAGCGCTCAGCAAGTCCATAACTGCCAACGATACACGCTAATTAAAAACTGGATGAAAAACGACATATTGAAGTAAAACGAGAGAGAAAACTTTGAATGTACTAATTAGATTACTTACCTTGAAATTTAAATTCACCCCGTTGAAAAGAATACTGCTTGTTTTTTATCTCGTTCTCTGCAGGACTATAAAAAAATCTTACAATCGAAAAACCAAACATTTCTCACATAGCCAATGGTCCGGTTTTTTACAAGATTTCATAAAAATTCATTAGCAACTCTGTGTACACAGACATATTAACACAACTGAGTTCATATACATCTCCAATACTGGAAAATGAAAAAAAAAATAAAGAACGAACCAAAATATTTTCCCAACACCATTTTTGAATTCATGACTACTTTTATTTTCATTTCAATGAATCAGATGTTTTTAATTTGTTTTTTTGTTCACAACTGTTACTCAGACGATTACCAATTATGAATGAAAAGCAGCAAATGAATTTTTTAGCGTCAGTTAATTTTGGAACGTTGTAATGAAAAGAATAATGTTGGTTTTCCTGTTGTTTTTTTTTTGCTTTATTGAGAAAACCTGAAGAGGACAATGTTGCTGGTGAACATATCAGCTACCCACTGTTTTTAATAGGAAGCTCAGATGAAACTTATTACAAGTGATCGTGTATTTACTATATTAACAGCTTTGAATCAGTAAACTGTAAGTCCTGAAATAAGTAAACGGATGTCAATGAATCATACAAACTTGAATTCAATAGTATCCATTAGTTTTTTTTTCACAGGAATACACTAGTATTCAATGGAAGTACTCTCAACCGAGACCAACGCTTTTGTCTTTGCTTTTGAACTTATCCCCCTTGGTTCATAGTCAATATTGCTGTCAATTTGCTCATCAACAGCTGCTAAAAATATTAATATTACGTTTCCGTTCATCACTGAAATAGTTATGTATTTCACGTTGTGTAATGCACACTTAAAAAATGTGATTCAGCATCAATAAAGTAGCTTGCATAATAAAAGACAGGGACATTTTTAGTTATATTTTATTTACTTTGCCAATGTGATCGTACATTAAATTCTTACATGGGTGTCTTCTGCCACTTTTTGAGGATAGCAATAACATATATTTCGAGAGAGGGTCAAAATGATATATTCAAGATATATCTAAGTGGAAATCCTGGTATACAGTATGCATTCCACCCACCGAGACGATGCTGCCCCGTTATCCTTTATTTATAAGGCTGTAATTTCCAAACCTGACGCCTTATTCACCCTATCCCAATGGACGCCCATGGGTACTTATTCTTTATTTGCGTACACAGGAAGTGCAAAAAGTATTCGATACATTGGAAATAGCTTATGCATATACTGCGTTGAAAATGACGAAATTTTGACTAAAGATCAGTATTGAATCAAAAAGTATAAAGAAAAAATATTATCCAACAGGAAGTAAAGTGAAAAAAAATCATAAAAAAGGATGTGCAACAAATATCCGATATATTTCGAAGAATATGATCAATTTAGTTTGAAACGCTTCCACTTTTCTCTTAGAGTTAAAATGATCTTTGGAATATCATGATTGTTAGTTAATGAATTGTACCTAATCAGTTATATTTTCCTAGCAAGAATGTGTTTTTTAATTTAAATTTTATATCCTTTTGTTTCTTGCATTAAAACGTTCGTTTATCTTTTTTTCATGCACTTTTTGTTCTCCCCTGGGCACGTTACGAGTTGTTGCTTTCAAACAACAAGATCGTGATAATCTAAGTCAACAGCAGCGTGATATGGATGAACCATGTAGTATACATTGAGCCAGCATAAGCGAACCTCTAGAAATTTAAATCCTCGTCTCAAGTGTGCATTTTGAAATTGGCTTGGATAGATACTTGTGTAATGTGTCATCAACGGATTTCAGTTAAAAAATCGGGCAACGCATCAATTAAAAAAAAATCCTTGTTGAATAATGTGTTTGTATGCTGGATGGGGTTTTAGGGGTTGGAGTGTATGTCACGTGCAATTGTCTCAGGATATTTTGTGGAGGTCGAAAAACGATGGAATTGTTTGACTTTCATGCAAGATCTGGGTCCTTCTTCATCATCATCATCATCATCATCATCATCATCATCCTTTTAGTGTTTGTTGTTGGATATAGACCCTTCCCAAAGATTCACAAGATCTCACTAACATGGGCATCGCGGCACTCTCTGAATTTATATATCTCGTCACACCATCACGCAATTTTGCATATGATCTCCGGGGATTCATGCAGTGTGTCGTATTCTCCGATAGTATTCTAATATTCTTGCAACATCTCCTGCCCATTGCCATTTGAGTTTTATAATTCTTTCTCCGATACCTCGGACTCCTTTCTTTATAATATGCAGTATTATCTTATGAGCTCCCCATGTTTGGTTGAGTATAATTCTCCCATGTGCACGTTGCATGGTTCTCAGTTTGAGGGTTAATGTAATGTTGTATTCCATGCTTCAGCTCCATAGCTTTGTATCGGGATTATGTATTGGTTGTGTTCCCTTCTTTTTAAGACTTGTAGGATTTTTGTATTCTCGAAAATCGAGTTTGCTCTTTCGAATGCTCACCAACCTCGTGTGATTCTCCGCTTTATCTCTTCTTCTTTTGTAGATTTCATGGAGATTTGTTGTCCTGGGTAAAATGTAATGGTCTTCGATCTCCAGCTCGATTGGATCGTTGTGATGGAGAACATTGGTCAACCATTTCGATTTATTCGATTCATTTGAAATTCTCGTCGGTTCTTGTGATGCAAGGGTTCCCAGGACGTTTATCTTACCATTCTCTCGATCTTTTACAATATCTCACGTATAGCTCGAACACACGTGCTAGTGACATACGTTCTCTCCGGTAAACTTCAGATTACAAGTCAGATCTCGTTTTCTAATTGCCCTGCCTCGTAGTCGGAGTAAAACAGGACAGCAAAGTATTCCAAACCAGCATTAGAAGTCGGTATTTGGACCTAGGAAAAAGTCTAGATATTGATTAATGATTTTCTTAGCGGACAGGTACTACCCACTTGGAAGATGTCCCTCTCTGCAGCAGTTTTTGTAACTAGAAAATTTTATAGGGTAAGGTTGGTAGACCAACGCCCATTCCACTTATTTTATTTGGATCAGGTTTTGGATCAGCTAGAGCTATTGGCAAGCTGCTGTTTTCTCTTTCTCTCTCTCCCCCTCTCTCTCTATCTTTCTCTTTCTCTCTCCGTATCATTTTTTTTAATCGACTACTTTGCAGGGCGGAAGGACCCCGGCTGCACTGCTTTTTACCTGTATATTAGCGGAGGAAGTAGATTCATATCTTTCCCATTAGTGTGAAAATGTGAACGGGCTCGAAATCACAGCGTCATTTTCTGTTCTGGTTGCCGTTAGATCACTCGGCATCTCTTATTCGAAAGATTGCAACACAACCTTTTTACCTGTACATGGCCAAATTCCATCGTTAGTAAATATTAAAAAATATGTATCTTTTGAATTTGAAAGTAAAAAAATATTAGGAATTAGTGTCACAACAACTATGGCTGCACTGGCAAAAACTATCGAAATCTGGTAACTGGTTTCAATATTGGCAAAGAGTACAGGAAAAAAATCATGACAGATTGTTAAAAAATCGTAGAAGTTACACGGGTAGAGATGGTATGTGAAATCATTATATCATAGCAGTGCTTTACTACAGAAAAACATTTCAAATGAGTTGAAAGGAACTGCAATTGGTTGAAAATTAAGGCCGGCGTTACTGAACAGTTATATGTGATATTTTTTTTGTAGAGGAACATCTTTTACAGTGAATATACTATGAATTATTATACAATGTGAATTCTACACAAATGAGTAAAAACTGAATACTTGACTTATGTAATATTTCATAGGATACTGTGAGATGGCGTGTGAAACGAGTATAATTTACAGTGTTCATCCTTTCTTAATATTTTCACTTTGAAAATGTTTCTCTGAAGACTGACATTGTTTTTCTACATTCTTTTACGGCTAACAATTGTTGAATGTCCCATATTTTCTGATTTCTCGAGGATATAAGATTCCGAACCTCCCACGCTGTCGATTCGTGCTGTTCGGTATCAACCATTTCCTGCACCTTAGGATACCTTGAGATATTCTTTCTGTTTAATCTTTCATCCAGATAATAGCAAATCGTAAAAGCTCTTGATATGAAAGGAAACATAATTTCCTGCCCTGAAGACATCCCCAACCTAAAAACTGACGATGGTGGCAACATATATATATATATATATGTGTGTGTGTGTGTGTGTGTGTGTGTGTGCATATACATTGCAAGATTAAGCCAATGCAAGTTTTCCAGTGCAAGTAACATATTCCTAATCAAAAGCTCAGACTCATGAAGAATTGAGTAGCGATGAATCAAAATAATGAAAAAAATTCTCCCGAATGAGCCATTGAACTGCAATAATAATTCCTGTCTTCCATAGTTTATCAATCAGACAGCATTTTTCAAACATAAGTTTGAATATGAAATCAAGACAGTATGGCAACTGCTTATTCAGTAAATTTATAAAAAGATAATTCATGATTTTTCCGCTACCAGGAAAGAGAGCGTTCATACAAGCACCTTCTGTTAGCCGAAATGAAATATTACGAATGAGCAATAGCCACTCATTGTATGAGAAGAAATTATTGAGCATTCTCACACCCAAAAATAATAACGATAACGTAAGTTATGCTGAGTCGTCTGAAGTTGTGGTACAGGGTTATTGAATTCAGGAGAGACTAAAAAGTTGTCCGCTGCTTCTATAATGAAAAACTGCAAAACAAACGTTGAACGCTGTTTGTCTTCATTGTGAACGTAGAAAATTGGCGTAAAATGAGGTTTTGAAAATCGGGATATACCCGTAATATGAATGTGTGTGTGCGTGTGTTTGTTTGCTTGAGAGAGGATGAATGTATGTCTTTCCTTGGGTTTTTACTGATCCAAAAAGGTCCGTGCAGTCTAACGGAGGTTTGGTTTATCTCTACCGGTCTGTTTTCAACCTTCCTATCAAATTTGCTTTCTGCTGATATGACACATGGTTGTCAGTCCAGTCTGGTTGAAAAAAATAAACATGGAAAGTCGGTTGTACTCTTGCTGTGGTGCCGGTCAATGAAGGATGATAGTTTTCTTCAAGCTGTCTATAACACCAAATAGTTATGTTCTCTTAGCAAATAAGACGTTACTTATGATAGGGATGTATCTGAGTGAGAAATTAAATCTTCGTGGTTTGCGTACAGAAGTTACCTTACAATTTTCATGGTAGTATTCGCGGTCCCTGGAGCCACTTCATAATTAAAACAGGTCGCCACTTGAGCGTGTGAAGGGATACACACTTTCTTCGATTTTTGTCTTCTCAGGAAATGTTACATCAGATTAAAATTGAAAACAACGTGGGCGTAAAAACTCAAGCATGTTTCACGCTGTTTGCAATTGGAAACAGACTGAAGGGATTGCTGCCGAATCGTGTTTCATGCGATTAGATAATCAAGCTTATCCGAGATTCTCCAAAGATCCAATTAGCTTACAGTGTCTAACACCTTTGTCAGGTAGACAGGGCTGACATTTGGCAATTTATTTTGTCTTTGACGATTTTCTTATGGTTCATTTTTTAACAAAGACCATGTCAGAATTTCCTTTACAACCACACTGTCTTCCTAGTAGTAATACAATGCTACATTAGTTCGAGCATTGAATTTTTTTCCTCTTGTTTTCGTAAAGGGTTATGATGATTGGGTAGAGCAGAAAAGGTGTTAGTGGTACTCTGCATAAAGAAATAAGTTTCGATGCTTTCAAATCTCTGGAGGAGTGCCATCGACACCAGTAATTTTGTCACATTTCCTCGCTAGACAGATTCTCTGGTACTCGTGGAAAGTGATCGATTGCAGTTTTGTAGACTACACGGTCGGCACTAAAGTGTCTTAGTGTTCAGATAAGCAATTTAGGAATCTTTACTGGTGTACAAAACTACCCATCCCGTTCTACTTTAGGGATTTCAAGCCGGATAAGATAGGATGTATACCCTTTGGAGCGTTTGGTAGTTGCCGGTATGTTCACAAGTTTGAACTCTGTCTGTAGGATTAGCCTACTTATTTTTCACTCTGGAGTTATCGCATTTGCCTGGACAGTATAATTGGACGAGATGTACCTTTTGGTGTTCTGGGATCTTTTGATTGTTTTATAGAATCAGTCCTAGAGAAGCCGAGGACTTTGTTTAGGGTCCTGAAGATTAAGGATTGTATATGTTCCCAGACAGTGTCCGTAAAGAGCTCTGTCTGATAGCTGTCGGCTTCTGACTTGGCTGGCAGCTTTTCTCAGGTAATCGCTTTAGTCTCATTGGATTGAAGGCATCCAACTCTGAATATCTTTCTAGGCCCCCCATTCCACTTTGGTCGTGGCCTGGAATAAAATCTAAGTTTACGAAAAATAAAACAATTGCCACTCAGGCATTACTCTTGAGGCATCCTCAGGCGTTCTCTGACGTTATCAGTGAGTTGCCACTGCTGGGGGTGGGGATATATCTACTTGTTTTTCTTACTTTTTTTGATCAACATCTTGGTGGTGTGGAACCCCTTTTCTGCATTGAAACCAAGGAGAGATTGACCATTGTCATTGCACTTACTTACACCATGCTTCCCTAGTACACTGCGAATGAAAACTATATGAGTTGCTGAGATAGTCGATATAAGGTAGTGTAAGCAAAAAAAGAACTTTAATTGTGCCTTTGAGCTGTGCACTCTATTTTATGGTGCCTAATCCTGGGTCATCTACCAGCAGCCACGCCGAGTAATAGCATATCATTCACAATAACGCTTCTGCGTGATTAGATCGTCTGAATCAGACTCCTCTCACAATTCTCAGTAAGATAAAAAGTAAGATGAGAAGGAGACCTTTTGACTAGAGCAATGGTTCACAAAATTTATTATTCACGATACACCAAGAGATATATTTGACTTGGCGGCATACCAACTGTGAAAATTAGGTGAATTAGACAATGATATTTCAATAATCAATAAAAGAAGATTTCATATCAGCATACTAATAAACTCACTCATAAACCCATTTTCCTTCCATCTTTAGCTAAAAATGTATTGATAAAACCAATACATTAGCAACTCTGTGTTGAAACAGGGGCATAGTGGATATCATCACTCGATATAAACATTCCGTAAAGTCCACCAAACCTCTCAACCATGGCCCTTGCGGTGCCAGTATATCCTTAACTAAATCATCATGCTATCTTATTTTTTGAGTCAGAGAGTCCAGCGGTTGTCTGATATTCTTGCAACATGGCCAGCCAACTGCCATTTGAGTTCTAATAGGTTTTCTAATATCTCTGACTTTTATCTACACTCTGATATACCGTTCTGTCTTCTGGTCCTCTCCTGTGATGTTAAATATGATCATTCACTGTGAAATTTGCACGCTTCTTGGTTAGAGAGCCATTCTTTTGGTAATGTTCCATGTTGCACCTCCACAGGTGACTATTTGGAAGACACATCAGTAGCAGACCGTTCTACCTAAAACTGATGGCATGTTTTTGCTCTGGAATACAGAGATTACTCTCCCGAAAACTTGCTTACTGATTATTCGTTTGATTTATTTTTCTCGTGAGAATTTAATGATAGTAGTGGCAAACTGCTGTGCAGTGTCACAGAGTTTGAGAACCCCGAGACGAAAGATATATTTAATGATCGTAATTCGATAAGTCATGGGACATGGTCTGCGCATACGAATATGCTTTTATGCATCATGAAGAATAAAACCAAAGACAATCTAGATAATAATTGCATTATTCCCCGTTTCTCCATAGTGGGCCGAGGGTAACATTCAATTGGGACGGGAATTAATTCTTACACTTGTCATGTAACTAATTCGGTTTTTCTGATCGGGCATTCCGAAGGACAGTCAGAATTCTGCATAGACAACAGAATATGTTAAAATTGCAATGAAAACTCTCTACTAGTCAGAAGGTCGGAGAACAACAGTTTTATCCTAAGCACTCAGATAACTGATTTTTTGTAGAAATGCCGATGATTCATACACAAATCTTGATGGGTACTATGCTATGCTAGGATATATATATATATATATATATATATATATATATATATATATATATATATATATATATAGATAGATAGATAGATAGATAGATAGATAGATATTTTCATACAATATATATATATATACGTATATATATATAACTATATACATATATGTATATGTGTGAATTGCTATGATTTCATTATATATATATATATATATATATATATATATATATATATGTATATATATATATATATATATATATATATATATATATATATATATATATGTATATATAATTATATTGTTGAGGATTGAGTTATCTATGTATGAAAAGTGCTCAATATCAGGAGTGGGTATATAGAAATAGGTATGCATAGAAAATTCAGTTTTTCGCAGAAACTGAGTTCTATGTAAATAATGCAATTGTCATACTGTCTGACGACTGCGCCAGCAGCATGAAACCCCGTTATTGCATAGAAATGAATTTACTATATACACATACACATGCACATACATACATACACACATACTCACTTATATAGAATGAGAATCAAAGCAGCAAGCTTTCGTTGATTAATATTTCGTTACATATCATAGACAACGACTGTTATTTTTTTGAAGATGCTCAATTATTTTTGGTTTGCATGCAAGGAAAGATTTGCCTGGGTTCAATGTATACAGGTGTTGTCCAAATGTTCCAGATCGATATCTTTCAGACATTCATTTGCCATCGTCAATATCTAAGCATTAAAAAAAACTTAATTCTTTAGATTTAAAAAATGAAATGAAAAAACAAACATACCATAGACGGTGGTATTTTTTTTTATTTTTCTGCTTTTCAAAATACTCATCACAGAATTCGTGTGTTATAGCAAAACGCACGAGGCAACACTCAAGTGAATATACACGCAGCTGAATATCTCTTTCAATCGGTATAAAAAGATTAAAAATACTAGAGCCGAAACTGGTAGAGATTAAATTTGTTTTTCACGATTTTGTGATTAGGACGTCATTAATCTGAAACTTTTTTCTAAGAAAAAAAATCTTTAAAAAAGAATTTTTCAACGGGAAAAGTTTGATCTCGAATCGACCTGTTGGAATCTTAGAGGTACCAACTATCCTGTGTCTTAATAACCTTAGATTTTTCATCTCAGAACTTAGAAATCTAATGTTTACTTTTGGCGTTAGAAGTCCACACAACAAATAGACTATTTGATTTAATAAAATCCAACAATATTTTGTTCTTTTGGGGATGGGTTTGAGGTTAAGGATAAAGGTATGAATGAAGGTTTCGCTCAGAGAAATCATTTATTGTCTAATTAAGATTAATTCTCTTGCAGAAATAATACAAAACTGGCTGCAAGAAACATAACAGCACATCAACGGTTTCATATAACGGATAAAAAGCGAAAGTTTAGTTTCGTTGTAAAAACAACGCCTTATTGATTTTCTGGAGGATTGGATGCACGTTTGAATTTAAATTCCCTTTCGTTGGAGATTGAACTTGGTCCGCCAATTCCATTTCCTTTGATCTCAACAGTTTGGCCATCTGAGCATCATTTGAATAGTTCACTTTGGTTTGCAGATTACCAACGCCAAATTAGAGCAAAATAAGTCCTTAAAAGTTTGAAAGGGGGCAATACTGGCTGGCCTGAAGCTGTTCACAGGCACGTGCAGGTATTCCCGGGAATGATGCAGGGTTTACAGCCAACTCCTTATTCAATATAAAATACCATCCAAATTTTCCGGATAACTATCTGCTTCTATGATTATATATATATATATATATATATATATATATATATATATATATATATATATATATATATAAATATATATATATATATATATATATATATATATATATTTATATATATATATATTTTTATATATATATATATGTATATATATATATATATATATATATATATATAGAGAGAGAGAGAGAGAGAGAGAGAGAAAGAGAGGAGTTAGGTCTAGAAAGCTTTACAGCTCTAAACATATTGGAAAACTTCAAAAACTGTTGAGTCACTTCAGTCACCTATTTCACATTTATGATTCCAGGATTTCCCCTGTTTCGCATATATTAAGGTACAATGTATAAATTGTCTCGTGTGGGAGTCATCAGTTGTTTACCATGTAACTGTTTCGAGGGATTTTACAAAGAAACAGTTATATTGACATGGTACTCCAGCAGTGTTGATCAAATACCACCTCCCTTTCTTACTATATAGTTTATGTTATTCATATAATTTTATACAGAGTATTATGTTTGTTGTATATCGATATCATTTTATAGCACATATTTTTTTCTGAAAATGTGATAACTTTCGTAGATTACCCCCAAAACGTATTCAACGATAAGGGATCAATAAGTATCACAATAGACGTGACTTGCTTTTCATGTAATTTCTATTGTATATATATATATATATATATATATATATATACATATATATATATATATATATATATATATATATATATATATATATATATATATATATATATATATACACGTCGCAAACACATTTTTCTGGATATGTATCTATTGTCCAAATACACACACACACACACACAAACACACACATATACATATGTGTGTACGTGTATTTTGACAATATATATGTGTGGGTGTGTGTGTGTGAAATATATTCGTACAATATATACATATATATATACATATACACATATATATATATATGTGTGTGTGTGTGTGTATGTGTGTGTGTATTCCGACACTAAGTACATATCTACACATATGTGTTTGCATAGTCATCAAAGTATAGCCATTCTTTCATCTCAGGAGCATGATGAAAAAAGAATAAATAGAGAAACTTCAATACAAAGCTAAATCACAACATTCAACAGTTTTTCATTCCTTCCTTGTCGTCATAAACATATTTTGTTTCCTTTTACGATATAAACATGCTTTCCAAACACAACAGTGTGCCAACTCAATAACAGGAGACATGCAATCTATCATCCACCTACATGCAAAGAATGCTGACGTTTCCTATTGCATTGGCCAATGGATTTTTTCTCCATAAGACTTTTTAGATACATACGGATTTCTATCATCGATTACAATCCCCGACTGACATACCGAAATGATAGTTACGTTTGCAGCTCATTACCACCGATTCCAATGTTTCTGTCTCACATTTTTTCTCAATTTTCTCAATTTAAATGTTTTTGGTTGTGTTTCGGTGTCATAAAATTGAATTAAGATGATTTCCCAATAGAATTGAAAAAATGCTGAAGATTAGAATAACATTTAATTTAATTGTAATGTGTTATATATTTTCTAGGTTCTACATACATATCTGGAAAATCTGGATTTTCCTACGAATCTTAAGACACAATTTTAGATGCTAACTCAAAAAAAAGTTAGCAATATTGTCTTTGTAAGAATTTCACACAAGAAAACATAGCACAACTATGGCCTAACTTTCAAACTTGTTTTCCTTAAATTGGTAGCTGACCTCATTGAATATATAACCCCTTATACAAAAATTCTTTGTTTCCCTTATCTCTCTACTGTTAGCGAACTATGAAATTCAGTATTGAAAAATAGAACAAAAGTCTGGACTCTGCATTGGCCTGAAATGAATCAATAGTTTATAGCTAAAATAGTTTAAGCCAACGCAAGCTTATTCCACAGCCTTGTATGATTACTGTTTCATTTTTTATTCATCTTTGCCGACAGAGTATAAAGAAAAAGCATTTCCAATGTAGCCTGCTTGCAAAAAGTTCGCTGATCCTTGATACGTAGAAAGGATATATTTTTTTAATATGATGCCAAACACGAAGTTGTCTCTAAATACAGTTAATATGCTAAGATCACAAAGCGAGAATAAATGATATATCTGTTTATATAAATGATGAGAAATGTCCAGACTATGAACGTTTTGCATTGGGAATTAGGAAGAAATCGAATGTCAGGAATCAAGGCTAACATTTTTTCATTTGTATTGTGTATTTTATTTTTACCATAGAAAAATAGATTACACACGACATTATTGTAGAAGAGCATTGCACATGAAATTATTGTAGACACACATTGTAAATGATAATATTGTATAAATACAAGTAAAGAATTTTATTACTGAAATGTGTAACGAAGAAAGTAAAGATTGTCAATCCTCCGGGATTAAAGCACTGATACATTAAGAATGTATTATGTATAAATGATATTCAGTAACACTGTTTTATTATATAAATGCATTGCAAAAAAAATTATTGTGGAAATGCTTTGAGAAAGTGGGATAGGAATTGTGAATGGTCAGGATCTGATCAGAGAGTTACTGACAGAACAGGGGTATTATATATGTACTTATTGCTTTCTTACAGTGGTTTACCGTGAAAATACCCGGCAAATAAGGAGAAAGGAATGTCAGTGGACAGTGGACAGGAATTGAAATCGTGGTGAAAGGGCTGAAGCATATTCAGACCAATGATAAAGAAAATTAATCACAGTGGGATTTTTACCCGCTAATGATAATGATGGATAGAGTCGGTGAATATCAACAATACATCACCCCATATGTAAACAGAGATAGATGGCTGGAAAATATATCGGCTGAAATGTTGTGATAGAAACTATAACCTCGAGGATGATAGAAATAAAGAATCATGAAAAAAAAATCACAAAACAGTCTCTGAACATTAGGAATAC
Organism: Thysanoteuthis rhombus; assembly: GCA_963457665.1. Lineage (NCBI taxonomy): Eukaryota > Metazoa > Mollusca > Cephalopoda > Oegopsida > Thysanoteuthidae > Thysanoteuthis > Thysanoteuthis major. Next base: position 61,493,856 of record OY735203.1, on the reverse strand, counting down.
TTCATCCCAGAGAGTTACACAGAAATTAAAGACCGAGAAGTGGTTAGGCTGACCTGTCATGATGAAAGCCGTTAACACTAGAATATTTGCCTGGGAGATTCGCTTATTCATAACGATACCCTGTCTTTAGATATTCAGGCTGTAGTTATAAATTGTCATCCTTTGAGGTTCTCTGTGCCTATAAAAGTGTGCCATTAACCTTTACTGCAGACACAAGTACTTCCCAATCTCAAAGATGTCAGCTGTATTGATTATTCTCTTCTTATCATTGATTTCGATTTTTGATCTATAACTACTTGGCAGAATGAAAAATACTCAAGAGAATTCAAAGTAGTCGGAAGATGGCTATTCGTGCTGAGGGTTATTCATTACGTTCTTCATATAACAACGCGATCTGACAATCAAAGAAAACAGACGTCATTTTTGAAGCTCGAAGAAGGCGATTTTTACTTAAAGCAGATGAAAGAAAAAAACAAAACCCAAAACAAAACGCACTATTTTAGATTTCATATCACAGATCCATCGTTTGGGAACCTTTTGGTTTCTGTTGCTTTGGAATCAGTCAGTTGATTCGTGAAGTATCGTTTGCTTCCCGTACAAGAAGTGGATGTCAAACAAATCTTATCCGTTCTATGTAACATGTACCATCACCCTTGACCTCGCAGAATAACCACAAAAACGATGAGGGACAAAGAATTTAACTTGCATGGAAACTCACATGATTTGTCAGTGATCAAAATTCAGTTTTTCAATATGTTGTGTTAAGCAACAAATCGTCAGATACTAATTACTTTTATTATTTATCATGTATTACATGGAGTATTATAAAATTTTTTTTATCAACAATTTTTGACTGGAAATTACCGGAAAACTTCTTGTAGCCGAGTTTGTATTGCAGCTGGTGCATTGAATAAGACTTCCCTTCGACAAGAAGACACAGACCCGAGTCTCGCCGTGAGCTTATCCTTTATTTCCGTTCTACACTGTTACTCGCTGACGTCGATTGATGGCTAGAGTAAAGTCGTTTTGAATGATCACCTGAAAAAAAGCTGCTACTTAATAGTCATCACAAATATTGATGATGATGATTTTTATTAGGATTTTAGTCGTAAAATTTCAAAAGATAACCATACCTCTTCTTCCTCTAATTTCTGTAGTTGTTATGTGTAGTCATTGAGTTCTCACATCAGTAAGAGTAATAGTAATTGGTGGCTTTCCCTGGAAATTAAGTGGCAGCAAGCCCCTTTTCTGCTTTTCATTTGAGACCAAAAGTAGTTCTACCGCACGCTGATAACACACCAGTGTTGAACATTCATTGGACCCATAGATGATCAAGATAGTGTGTATGATACTATTTGCAATTGAAGCTGAGAATACATAAAGTTGATACCTGAAATATGCCGTTGAAAACAAGAACAAAAGCAGACACTTTGGAATCTTTTATTCGTTTGCAAAGTACAATACAAATTGCTTGCTCAGTTCCCTGCGAATTGCCGTTCGTACCTGGTCATGACTAGTTTTGTATCCTTTCTAAGTCATTTTACAATGTTCATTTTATATATAATCTCTGGACTAGTAACATTTGCTTTTTAGTTTTATTTCGTCTTTTGCGGTATGGTTTGGTGAAAAATCTTGTTAGGGTTGCTATTAATGGTGATTTCTTTTTGATTTTCATGTATCTTTCCTACAACAATTTCTCATTTCATCTTTTTTTGTGCTTGGATGATACATGTACTTATTGGCAGCAGCGGCAACGGTTATGACAATTAAGACTACTTTTTCAATTATGACTAATACTACTATAGGGAATGGTTAGAGAACAAGTTAGAAGTGGGTGAAAAAAATCTCTTATGTAAAATGAAATTTTCATATGTAAAATGAAGTTCTCATATGTAAAATCAAAATCTCTTATGTAAAATTAAAGACTAAAAGTAACCATTTTCACAAGTGAGTATTCAATTGAATTGGTGTTCCCTTTACCATATATCCTACACGTTTCAAATCACAAGGTATCATCAAAAATAAAGGGAAGAGGCAGAATTAATCTTAGTTTTCTGAGGGCCGGTTGGACCAAGGCGACGGACAGGAAACTCCATTTAACAGAATGCTTGGTTGGGAATGGTATTAGCACATAAAAATTGACAAAGATCCCTCTTATCTATTCATTTATTTTTTTTCACTTTACTGGAATGATCTCTGTGGAACCAACATGTTTACTCTATCTTAACAGAGAATGGCCAGGGAACAAGTCAGAAGTAAGTGAGAGATTCTCTTGCATTGAATCAAATTCGTCTGTATCAGTTGTAAAATACACAGGACCATTTCTTGAATAAACAGAGGAAAAACTATAATCAATTGTGGCTTATGACAATATGCAAGGCTTTAATTCCCAGAGATGACACAGATAGACTGTATATAAAAAAGAAAAGGCAATAGAGGACTCATCAGCATAGAAAACAGTGTCCAAAGGGCCAAAATAGGGTTTGAAAAGCATGTGCAAGCAAATAGTGAAGCAGCAACGTAAAATTAGTAAACAAAGAAAAGAAAAGGGGAACAGAAAAAAACAAAACTATACGGAGAATTCAGAAGACGGATACCTAGTGCCACAGACAAGAAATCATGGACATGGTTACGCAAAGGGAACCTGAAGAGAGGAATAGAATCGCTCATCATGGCAACTAAAAACAAATGCATCCGGACAAACTATATCGAGGCAAAAATCGACGGAACCCAAATAAAACAGCGAATGCCGCCTATGTGGGGAAAGGGATGAGGCTGTAAACCTCATGACTAGTGAATGTAATTAAATAGCTCAGAAAGACTCTAAAACAGACACAATAGGGTAGCAACAGGGATGCACTAGAAATTGAGCAAACGAAATGGGATAAAACCATCCGAAAAGTGGTATCAGCATAAACTGGAGACTGCCCTAGAAACTGGAGGCCATAAATTACTCTGAGACTTTGACATCCTAACTGACCACCCCATCCAAGCAAAAAGACCGTACGTAGTAATCGTGAACAACGAAAGGAGGACCTACCGAATCATAGACGTGGCCGTGCCTGCAGATCATTGAGCAAATTCATAAGGGAGTTAAAAACTAGGGGAATACCAGGACCTGGCAAGGGAACGGTACAAGGGGTTGAAGATGGAAGTCAAGGTGGTACCAGTGGTAGTGAGTGCACTGGGACAACTACAATCATTACTAATAATCAATAATAATGATAATGATAATAATCATAATGACGGAGGCAGAATGTGACGCATAGTCAATTTTGATGCGTGGCTCACTTGTGTGTATATGGGGAAAATTAAAGAAAAAATTGAAATAGGAAGACCGAAGTTCAATTTCAATAACCTAACGATAGAGACTCTCTCAATATATATTATACTTGATAGTGACGGTGGAGCTGGGGGTGGGGACTCAGTACCGGCTACACAGGTAATTGCAGAGGGTGCCTGTCATATGTCTTGGGCGGTGGCACTTTCCAAATACAAATAAAAAACGTATGAATTAAATAAAATAAAAACAGTGAAAATAAAAAAAGTCGCTGGTATCAAGTCAGATTTGTACGGGAACACCTGAGAGTTGAATACTTTCTGTTGTTGTGAAACTGACTGACACTTTTGGCAATGGAGATTACCATGATCGACAACGATAAATAAGATGTTGAGATCAAAGATTACTCTGGACACCAGGAAACTTGAGGCCGAACGTAGAAGATATTTAGTGAATTGAGCAGGTCAAAAATGCACCAGCTCTAGAGAAATGATTAAGTACTTCATTCATTTTGTCTTTCTTGTGAGTTCAATCTTCATTGGATGCCAACAGTTCTGACCTCGTATAAATAAATATCTACAAAGCAATAAGAAAACATGTATTAAAAAGCGGACGAAACCAGGAAAACATTTATTATTCTCAGCTTGACCCTGAACAACTAAGATTATCTATTATATCAGGCCAGTACTCTTATCTCATCTTTTGCATGTGTTCTCTTATCTCTTCCCCGACGTAACCCATCCTGTTATCGTTGCCTGTCCATTTTATTTTCCTTCTAACCAACTGAGGGTTTGAGAATTCCATCAACTCTCGGGTGACCTCCATTTGAAGGATGTTGACCATAGGGAAGTTTTTGTAATTACCGGCCATTATTCGATTTTGGAAGGCGCTCTGAAGTTTATATGGTCGTAGCCTTTTTTTGGTCGTCGGCATAACCTTTTTCGAGTTCGGATAATTTGTATTCCGGGAAAAGATCAACTGACACGAACTCTCATCTTTCTTGGGAAGCCTGTGTTTTGTCCTTGTATAGCAAAATCATTCTCCCGCCGGAACCTTTTAGTTTCTTTTTCTTTGTTAGAGTCTTGTCCAGAACACAAGGCTATTTATCTCTCTTATTATTCGACAATAGTGGTGTCTTGTGTCTAGTCTTTTTTTTGTTCTAGTCCCTTTGTTGTGAAATCTGTTTGTTATTTTCTACCTTCAACGTTGCTATAACATTTCTCTTTAAAGAGATTTAAAACTTCAAGTTCTGGGAATAATTCGAAAAAAAAAATTGGCAATTCGAAGATGATTAGCAAGTTAGAATTGCAGACTGTCACTATTACGCATCGAATTTGATTCACACTGGGTACCAACAATTTGCTGCCTTGTTCCAGAGTAGGCTTTGCTTTACGGAGTGTCTTGTTATTGAGTAGCGACTTGCAGTCTAGTTCAATGGACAATTATTGCAATAACGAGATCGATCCTCATTAGGCTCTCCACATTTTTAGGCTTTTGCCAGTCTGGGTAAATACCAGAATAAGGTGTCATGCCATTGAGTTCGCGGTTGACAGATCAGTTTCACCGACCATTATTGCTATAGAGAAATTAAAATTTACTTGGCGCCCCACACTTGAGGTTTTGAATCATCCACTAAGTAAAAACCATGATACTTCAACGTAGAATATTGATTGAATTGTTTGTCTGTCAGACCATTACGATTGAACAGTGAGTTCGATCCTGACTAAATGCTCGACACCAATGGCCCTCAGTCAGAATAAGTGAGCTTAGTGAATACCTATTACAGATATTCCTCACTTTATTAAATGTTCATTTTACACAAACTTTTTGCTTTCACGAAAAAGGGCCAAGAGCGAATATAATGTTCATCGTTTGTTTTGTAGCGAGCTATCCATGCAACATGCACATGAAAGAATAATGCTGGGCCTCATATGGAGAGACCACAAGACAGCACAGTACATCCGAGAAAAGACAAGAGTTAGGGACATCATAGAATCCATTGAAAATCTCGAATGGCGATGGGCTGGCCATGTTGCAAGAATTGTAGACAATCGATGGACATCACGACTCACAACATAGATCCCCCGAAACCACATGCGTAACTGAGGCCGGCAAAATGTTAGATGGAGAGACGAGCTAGACAAGTTCAGGAAGTACTGGCACCGTGACGCCCATGATAGGAAGTAGCAAATCCAGGAGAAGATCTATGTCCAACGACGGACGCTAAAATACTGATGATGATCATCATCATCATCGTAGGGGCAGCGCGTATCCTTTCCCTCTCTCGATCAAACACTCATACGTCCGGTACCTGCGACCACTCCAAATTCTGACAAAAATTCTAACATTCCTTCATCAATACTTTGGGATCTGAGAACATTCAACAATTTACCCATATGAATAAATGTTAATTTCTTTGTTCTCTCTACGCCATTTAGGCTAACGTGAATTCATCATGGGGAAATTACTTCCGGAAATCAGGGGAAATCTATGGGGAATCAACATTTAGCTTTGACTTCATCTGACGAACTATTCCTGTCAATTCTTTTTTTCTCCCAATCAAGTAAACGGAACAGCGCTCTACAATCAATTCTATGATTTTATTGTATCTGATGTCAATGCTGAAGTACATCAAGATAAAATGTATCAGTGTTTTGTATCTGATGTATCTGGTAGCTACATCCGGAGCTGGTGAAATATCACAAGGTGTTAATAATACCAGTCATGATAAGAGAACAGTTTATTCAAATGTATTTTCTAATGAATTTTTAAAACATCATCATAAACATGATACCCTATACTTCTTTCCTTATTTTGTGGACTACATTTTTTTTCAAACAAAGGTTTTTCATGAGTATCTTTCTTTCCCATGATCACTTTTGATAGATGTTTTTTGTACATGAAGTGTATACCAAGAGCTACTATTCCTGAAAATCCCATGATCCATTAGCTATTATTAGTAATAAAAACTACATCTGAATGAATCAGTCTCTTATGACCAATACTGTATATTGCAACATGGTGGAATATTGTGTACGTGTATCTTCATATTCTCATACATATTAACCACAGTAACCAACGTGTAAACTGTACTGTCATTTTAGAGACAATCCATGATCTTATCTTCTATCAATATTCTTTCTGGAATCTAACATTATTAAATTCATCACGAGAAGTATTAAAAAAAAGAGCGGTATAGTGAATCATGGCTAAGCCAGGGAATAGAAGGTGGGTATCACTATATTCTCGTTCTGTTCAAGGGATTTCCATTGTTAATTTAGGGAAAGGCAAACTGGAAACAAAGAAAAGTGATTTCGTATTCTTCTTCCGGAAAGGTTTTCCATGTGTATTTATACTACAAAAATATGTATTGATACATCTGCTTTGAAAATTTCCTCCCATGGACCATGAATATAAAAAAAGGAGATCAAATTCATACAAATGATAAACTTGTTATCGAACCTTATATGCATTTTACAACATGATACCAAACTCGTCATACAAACTCTTAAGACTTCACGTCTGATCATCACACATTAAAATAACATGAGATGAGTTGAGACGTCAGAAAAACATAAAATTAGGATACTTAAATTATTAAAAATCAATTATTCCCCAAGTTAGTTTCAGGCTCCTTGGTGCCAATCTGTACATAATTAACCCCGTCATTTCTAGTGGCCATATTCTAGTCATTTGATATCTTTTATTCATTTTGACTTTTTCGTATCTTCATATTGATTCTTTGTTGCTTTTATTACGATTTGCACTAAGGTAAAGAGTAGTCATAATTAGAAAAATATCTGGTTATAATACTTCATCTAAAAATAAGAATAAATAACACAATTAGTATAACTAACATTCAATGTTTAGTGAATGTTAATTATAATGTTCACCTGATCTATGGATTTATCCATCATTTTATTTATATCTATGAATCTATCACAGTTTTCCTATATTTTCTCTGTCTGTCCATTATCTATCCATCTATATATCTAACTCTGTCTTTTCTCACTTATTAAAAACAATAAAACTCCAAAAATAATTTCTCTTCAGTTTTTGAATGGGTCAGGCTGTCATGCTTTGCATATATCGACTTAACAATTGAGCTAGAAAACGGGGAATTAAAAAAAATACTCATTATATCATATGTCTACAAAAAAGATTTTTTTATGTCCACACCTCCTAGTTTAAGTCCTGCAGTATTCTTGCATTTTTTCAAAAGATTTACAAACGTTTTGGTAGGGATCACTGCCCTACAAAAGTCGAGAGAAGTAATTTCTTTTTCTGATCGTTTGATCACACAACAAGGAACGCTGCCAATAGACATTGGTCACGTGACTGTTTCTATTGAATGACTTACCAGATCTATCTATCTATCTATCTATCTATCTATCTATCTATCTATCTATCTATCTATCTTTTTTTTTTTTTATCGTTCTTTTGAGAAGTTTTTTTTTACGTTTATTTATATCAACAGATAGACGTATTGATAGGTCTCTTATGAAAGCCTTCACGCCAGGGGGTCATGCAGTCAGCTTATGATTATATGTGGGCCGCGACATCGGTGAGATCGAATTCTGGTTGATCAATAGGGTGTCTCCTCCGGATGAACAGATGGGGTAGATGATCGGAAATGAAAGACAAGAGCTAAAATTAGGTCGGATACAAAGACGGGGGGGGGGGCTGGCAAACAGCAACAACAACAACAACAACAACATTCTAATATTCAATTCTCCACCCCAAAAGAATTGGCAGGATAGTGAGACTGAATGAAAGCAAATTCAAAAGAAATAACTTAGGAAGGGGGACTCTTTTTGTTAGTGCCCGACAGAAGCTGAAATCCACAATTTTAACCTACGGAAGCTCAAAACTAATAAAAACTTTTTTTCATCGACTACAAAATCAATCAGATTATATATATATATGTATATATATACATATATATATATATAGCTACATGTATATATATATATATATATATATATATATATATATATATATATATATATATATATATATATATATATATATATATATATATATATATACATACACATTTATATAGCTACATGTATATATATATATGTACATATATATATATACGTATTCATATATATTTATACATATATATATATATATATATATATATTTATATATATATATGTGTATATAAATGTGTGTGTATGTGTGTAATATGGAAATTTGGTCTATCGCGATGGTAAAAACTTTGTTTTGCAACTTCAGCTGAATAGAAATGTGATTAGATTTTTCGGATGAATATTTGCGACTTGAAGTATATAGTTGCTAAAATATATAAACTCGCTAAAATATAACTCAAATGATCATTTCAGCAGTTCTATCGCTAAGTCAAGTATCAGTGAATGATTTTGCCAACACTACGTCACCAAATCCTTAAGCTTTTAGGGCCATCCAATGTGTGAGTTCACATAAATATATATATATTATTCATAAGTTCTTTTTTATTACATAGAAACTCATCTGAAATTATCTCTCTTCGTTACACGGTCAACATATCATTCAACATTCAATTTAGACAATGTATATAGAATAAACAATTAAAGAAAGTGGGGCTATTGCAGGAATCATAACTGTCACCGATAGGGTTACAGCTTCAAAAAATGAATTCTGTCTGACCGAATATGCCCATTTTCTATACACAGACAGAGACAGAGACACACAGACAGAGACAGAGACACATACACACACACACACACACACACATACAAACACACGTGCACACACACACACACACACACACACACACACACACACACACACACACACACATATATATATATATATATATATATATATATGAAATTGGTAGAGATTTTTATCTAATGGCTAAATACAGATAGTATCTCCTGTTCCACTTTCAGCAGAATGTGCTGAGCCACTGGATAATACCTACTTATTTTGTAACCACTTTATCAATGGTATGGATAGTTTATCAAAAGTAGAGTCTACTTAAAGCTTCAATACATATATACATGTTTGGAGTATATTTTATTATTGCGTTATATATATATATATATATATATATATATATATATATATATATATATATGCATATATTAACACACACACACACACACACACACACACACATATATATATATATATATATATATATATATATATATATATATATATATATAATTTCATTGGAATTGCACTGAAAATGCAAGCCACAAAAGCTTACAGATGAATCGTTCTCGAAAGTGACTAATTACCGGCGGTCGTATTGATAGAGGGCAAAAAAAACGAGAAAAAAAAACTCCCCAACAAAAATTATTCTATTTGGAAAAATAATTTTAGATATCCGACTGAAACGAATATTTGCGCAAGGGTCTGCCTTGAAGTGTATGCAGGCATTCTCAAGGTGCATAGCACCAGATATGAGAAAGAAAAAATTCCAAAGTAATGAAATATTATCCCAAAACCCGTTGACACTTGGTTCAGTGTTTTGAGTTGTGTAATAAGAAATATAAAAAAGAACATATTTTGAACTGTGTCAAATTTGATTTTTTTGTCGGACTGAAAGTCAGGGTTCAGTTCATCATTATAATTACCTTGTAAATAAAAGCCTATTGTATTGTCAAGGTAGATTGAGTACATTAATACGTATTAGTGTCTTAAGGTGGGGAAATGATTAGCCAGTTGACCTTGCAGGACATTACTTGTGAGTAATTAGATGGATTTTCCTTGGCTGGATGCTTCTTACTTGATGCCTTGTGCCTGAACTAAGCTTCGTAGATATCAGGAACACCATATGAATAGACGATATTCAAACCAGAGTAACAGACAGTATTTTCAAGATATACAGGTCATCTCTGATAAAAAAAAATTGCACAACACAATCTTCCTAGCTTACTTTTGGTAAAATCAAATGGTGCTTCAGAAAATTTGGTCCAATTAAAAGAAGATCAGACTGCTAGTATTAAACTATATGGTCTGTATCCTTATGAATTTATGCGTAAACTTTTTACCCCGCATTATGACCCCTCTCCTGTCAGCCACTGCTGTACACCGCCCCCTTCATCAGTCCAGTCGCCTCCAACCCACCGGATGTACACTAGCCTATGTCCACCAGATAGATTGGGGACGACCAGGGCAGCAGAAATTGGAAAACACGCAACAGCTAATTCGTAAGAGGAGCAAGCTAAATCCAAAAACTAACAAAAACTGAAAGGGACGTTGTGATACTTCCTGAAAAAGATGAGTTTGTTCGCTAAGTAAAAATATTAATGTTTTTGCTTACTTCAGTTAAAAATTAGACTGGGATGCACTATTTAAGTTTATGTGACTGTTTTTGCTTTTAATGAAATGCTTGTATTTCCTTAGATTATTTCTTTTTCTTGTCTTTTTGTATGAGCTCCACTCCTCAACAACTGGAATTTTAGAGAACCAGTCCCCTGACTAAAAATATAAAAATAAAGACATTGATACGACTTACTGAGCGCTTATCATTGATTAACATGTTCATTTTGAAACTTTTTATGCAAGGAATTGTCGATGATTTGAAAGCAAAATAAAAATAAGTCTCCTTTTTTAAAAGATCCGTTCTTAATTTAGATTAATAACACGTGGTTATTGTATCAAAATGATCTTAAACAAGATTTTAAGAGTCTTTCAATGAGAATTGAATTTACAACAATTTGGCTTGCGGAAGGAGTTTTTTAAGTATTGCTCCGAGGCAAGACAACTAATTTCCATGAAATCCTCAGATAGAGAAATCGAGCGAAGAATCACTCTACGATGGCTACTCCTCGGCAGAGCAAGTTTAACTCTTAAAAACAAGGAAACCCCATTAGTTTCAAAGAAAAAAAACAACCAATACATCCTCCCAATAATTAGCTTTGGTGCAGGAACATGGAACTCAAACAAGAAACTGACCCACAAACTGAGAACCATGCAATTTGTATATCAAATATTTATGCTCAACCTCTAATGGAGAGATCACAAGACAGCACAAAATATCAAGGGAGGAACAGGAGTCAAAGACATCGTAGAATCCATCTATTAGAAAACTCAAATGGCAATGGACTAGTCATGTTGCAGGAATGGCATAAAATCGATGGATATCACGACTCAAAAAGATCACATGCGTAACCGAAGCCAGAGGACACAAGAAAAATAAACAAGACAGATTTACAAAGTATTAGTTCTTCAACTTCCATGATAGAGAGGTTTAGCGAATCCTTAGGAAGATCTATGTCCAATGACGGACGTCAGAAGACTGATAATGTTGATGATGATGATGATGACACAATGCTACGGTAGTGGTGGACCCAGCGAGAATCGAACTCCATTCAGTGGTAATGATCTGCCAGATATAGTATCTAAGCATTGCCCTACGGCATTGTTTTGTTATTAGATATCATCTTCTCTCCAGGTCTGTGATTTGTATCTGTTCAGCTACTTTTGCTATTAGGTGGATTCAAAGTGTCCAGCCTTTTATTTATTTTTCATAAAATGTATAATTCTCGTGAATTCAGAATAAATATAATCAGATGAACGACTTGTTTTCGGTCGCACACGCAACATTTCAATTTTGTAATCCTTCATAAAAACAAAAACGGTTTTGGTTTTGATTTGAGGAAACTTCAAATATCTTTAACAAGTTGCAACTGCGAAACAGAAAAAAATCGTTGTATGAAGCAAAACAAAAAAAAAATTTGTTGACGACAATTTGGAGAATACGCTCGGGATCAAGGATCTTTTCACTTTGGTTGCAGGATTGTTTACTACGTTGTGTTTGCGACTTGGGGACAAGTGTTGTCCCACAGCAAAATGAGTGGTCGACTTTTGTAAAAAGGTCTTTTCCGACTTCTTCCATATTAAGCGTGATTGCGCTAATCTCTGTCAGGGCTTACAAGCAAACCTTTCAAAATATTATGACAAAATATTGTATCGTTTCTGCTTTCTTTTTACCACATCAAATCAAATCTCAAAAATTCAAAAAGAGAGAGAGAGAAGTTTGAAGATACCTGAAAAGTTTTTTTTCCATTCTGTTGGATCTAATCTAAGTGTAGTATCTGCACCATGACATAGCTCAAGGTGTAGGTACTGCTTCTAGACATCCAATGGGCCAGAGACTTGTTTGACGGACGTGTTCAAAGTGAGTAAACAGGTTTAATGCTGTACCCATAAGGGTTACTGAGGCTTGGCCTTGCTAAGTGCATTTAGAAACTATGGAGTCATCGTAGGTTTTCACAGCTCTACAGCTGCAAAAGGGGCAGTTTGCTTTGGGGCAGTGCTGTCCCATTGCACTGAAAGGGACAGGTTGTGTTTGCCTTGACGCTTTTGTGACTGAAGCACTCCTTAAAAAACAACTTTGTGACACATCTTGTCCTCGTGAGAAGACAAGTAAATGGGGCATACCAGGAAAGCCCAGCATATATGAATTACAGAAAATACCTCATACCTACACTGCACGCATTATAAATCTCTGTAAAGATCCGGCTATTGACTTAGATGAGCTAAAATCAAAATAAATAACAACATGATAATAATAGTAACACTACAATTCAGAACTTCCAACAGAAAGTCAACCGAGGGTAGAACAGCCGAAACCCAGGTATTTAGATAGAAATAAAGAATTGTTTGAATTATCTGAGAGCCGAACGTTCCCATAAAACCTTTTTGTGAATGGAAATAGCATCAAAATTAGAATCATTTGCCACTATTTTTTATGCGTTTTCAAACCTAGAAATGATCATGATTATATGTTAAGCTGAGTTGTTAGGGGTTGAAGTGTTAGGAGGTACGAAAAACTAGACTATAGATGAGATGATTATAGGACACCGTTGTCACTTTAACGGTTCAGTGTAAAACAAACGTGAAACGCTATTTTTGTCTTTAGCATTTTTGTATAAGCGAAAAGGTGAAGTTAGCTCTATAAAAGTCTGGGATATCAGTAAACAATAAAGACCAATTCTTGTGAATTCAAGCGAAAAAGCGGCCGGAGTTCCCAAGGAAGACACCGGACGGGACAGATGTAGATTGGTGTAGCCGGGAGTGAAACAATTAGCGGTCACTTTATGATGCTATTTCTTAGAGGAAATGGAGAAAGAAGTAGCCACTGGTGTTGTGGTGGTGATTCCATTCTTTTGTTTCTTTGTCCGGGAACTGAGAATCGAAGTCTTATCATTGATAGCAGGAAATCAAGAGATAAGAAAGACGAAATCGGTAGCATAGTATACAAGTATTTTAATCTTCGTACTCGCACGATATGCTGTCTAGTACATCAGTACTTTTAAAGACGTGGACGTTGTCTTATAAACTCGTCAATCAAATTTCTCAGTGGTTGTAATCTGTCAAGTAAACATACTGATGAGTTACATTTTCCAACTCTTTGTGTTCTGTACTGATCTTGTTTTTCTCTTATTTTCTCTTTTTCTTATCTCATTCTTCTACACTGCGTTAGCAAAAGGCTGTAACTAGCTAAGAATACTGAGTATGGAGTTGATTTCTCCTAGAAGTAACTGTGTTCAACGCTTGTCAGTTTTCTCCAATACCCTCCACGGGCAGGCTGCAACTTTGGGGGGCTGGGTACTAATATATTCTGCAAATCTGTTTCGGTTCTATTCTGTCTGAGTTTTACACCCTTTATATTTTGGCACCAGACATTATAGCATATAATTGCGTCCGACGTATATCAAATCCCAGGTTGTATCATCTAAATTTCTTTCTCAGGTTCATGCGTTTAAACTGTTTGCTAATCGACAATTTTTCGTCACTGCATCGTTCATCATTGAGATAAAATTCCATTAACTGCATTGAGAATTTCATCTTGGGACATTCTTGACTTGTTATTATTTCAAAACTGCGTCATTAGAATTGAATGTAAACTTACCGTGTACTCATCCAATATAGTTCTTCCATCGACTGATATTTTCATAAACAAATTCTTTACTGAACATTTCGAATTCATCAGAATGAAATGAACTAATTTATCTGCTTATGAAAACTGTCGCTGATGTATTTGCTTTCAAATTCTTTAATCAGCTGATTCTCAATTTTTCTACTCTTAAAAAATTTCCGTTTTAAGCAACTGATTTTTTACGCTTGATATTTCAGTTCGGCCAAGTTTATGTACGTATCGAGGAAATATCATACTCCATAGCATAAACAGTAACAGATATGTAACGACAGGAATGAGAACAACGTACCTCAGTTGATCAAATAAATGATTCCGTTCGTAGTTGATAGATGGTTGTAAGATGCAATACAAACCCCAAAGAGACTAGAGAGAATAATGTCCACAAAAATGGAAAAGAAATACCACAAAGATGAAAAAAAAACGTAACACGAAGATTCCAGAATGATAAATAATCAAGATCGTGCAAATTCGACGGGTGTTAAATAAGATTATCTATCATCTCAAAGCACTGTTGTCCTTTCACTCTTTGTCTTGTATCTTGTTTTCATCCTTTTCCCTTTCAATATTTGTAACCCGTCCACGTTTTTCTTCAAATGTTATACAAACATTGATCTGTTTTATATGCAAAAAGTTTCCTACCAACTCTGTGAACGACCTTTTTTCCCCTGCCCATTCATTTCTTTTTTGTTCATTCTCTTCATACCCCTTTTTAAACTACATAATATATTTTGTCTACACTCTACCAAACATTTTATTAAATCTTCATCAAACCAGCCGACTTATCCCTTATTCTGTTACTGAAAGCGTAATATCGGGGTGCAGGTAGGAACAAGCTGAATAAATATGAAGATAACATGACTTAGAAATTCAAATTTTAGTTGCATTTTCGTCACTTGACTCCTGTTATAAACTCAATGGCAGACAGATGAAAAATTGCCAATTGCTCTAATAGAGCCAATCCGTTGCGAGGCTCTCTATGACTAAGAGCATCTTGGTCAAAGAAATCCGATCGGTGAGATTTTGGGTGTATGGAGTATCTCTGTGGTTCCACTCAGAATGTACTTATTCTTGCTATCATTAAACGTCTGATTAAATCTTACATAATCTTCAAGTTTACACCAGAAAAGAGAATAAACACTATCGAGCAGTTTCACTAAGTTCAAATCGACTACTGCCAACAATTGTCGGATAAGAACGACTGCGATTATGAACCGAAATGCAGCTAAAACCCCACTTCAAAGAATCACTCTAAGGTTGCTAAATCCGCTCTTTGGCTATATCCGGCTGCTTCTTTTTCAATTTGACAAAAAAGAAAAAAATGCACAGAAACTATTAAAGAAATATATTGATTTAAAAATATTATTAATATCAAGATCACGCAAGCTTAAAGGTGTTTAAAGTAGTTCAATGTTTTCCAACAACGCTTAATATGCTCCTTATTCAAATATAAATTACAAAATACGATAGGATCTTTGTTCATGTGATTTACCATTAATAGAATATTCGCCTTATGAAGTTTCAATAGTAATCAATGTATATATATATATATATATATATATATATATATATATATATATATATATATATATATATATATATATAGATATAGTTGCCATCAGAGTCAATCATTGAAGAACTGTAGCATCAAAATTTTGAGTCACGTAGAAAGTTTCCATTGGAGATAAATATGGCCAGAATAGATTCCATTAATGGCATCATTTGTGTGTCCACTGGAAAATATCTAAAATAAGTGAACGAATATTTAACGATTTTCAGATTCTGGAAATTCTATATGTTATGATTCCACCCATCAAAATAAGACCAAACGAAGGCCAAAGCTTTTTTCCTCAGAAAAATTAAAAAAAAAAAAAATTCTCAGAATGGTTAGACAGAATGGTATCATCATGAGCACTGGACCATGCAAACACTTGAGCAAATGCACAAAACACTCTAATATGAACGGAACCTTTTGCCAACTTTGATGACTACGGTTGATGAACCTTAAGGAAGAATACTGACTGAGATATATATATATATATATATATATATATATATATATATATATATTACCTCATCTTCTTAAGCTGAACCTATATTTCATATCATTGCAGTTGTCATTTTGTTTCGTGGAATGAATGCCAAGCAGTCTCGGCTATACACGGAATGAAAGCCCTGTTCCTTATGCTGATAAGTATTGGTATGCAGTTGGCAAGTGTTGTGTATTTCTTCTTTGGTGAGATTACAATATAATTTTGGCAAACTGGTTGTTTCCAAAGATTTTGGTTGGACTCCATATTTTGAAAGTATCAGACCTGTAATATTTCCTCGGTTGAACCCGTGGAAATTCCATGGATGTTGAAAACTATACATCTTACCTGTATTCACACATTCCCTCCCTTATCTCTTCTTATTTTCCTTGGCTGTTCTGTTTTTTTTTCTTCAAAAATCCAATTCCTACGCGAACAAATTAGTTTCGTTGGCGAAACTTCTTACATTCTGAATTTCTTTCCGCGAATTTCCCCTTCCGACCATTTTTCTCATATTGCTTTACTTTTTTTCTCTCTGGTTCTCTCCTCCTAATGAACTACCTAACGTTCTTTCCTTTTCTCTCTGTTCCTATTCTCTCATTAAACTATCTAACCTTTCTTTTATTACTGCAAAGTAATATTTGGACACGTGTGGGGGAAAAACAGAATAAAATATTTCATGATGAAAACTCCGTATCAAAATGTGATTATAGTCAAAATGAACAAGCTATTAAAAAGGAGTAATCATGCATCATTCTTTCTGGCTTGAATAGATAATCAAACCAAACTTTTGAGTTTAACTGGATTTTATATAAAAACTCCAATAGAAAAAAGAAAGAAAGAAAAAAGAGAAACAAAAGAAAAAGTGATAGCGTTTGTCCAACCGAGTTAGTTTCATACTTCCTACAAAGAACAGTCATCCGTCTTCGAGCCTAATTCATAACGGATAATTTGAATGTTGATTTCTAAGTCAGGCATATTTCTCATCCGGGAACATCATCGGTGTTCGTGAAATTCTTCTCAATCTCGCCAACGGTCAGAAAATTCCAGCCTTTCGGTGGTAAAAAAACGCAGATGTCACTTGACTGGAGGCAAGGGTGACAGACCTGGGTAATGCAATATTTTAAAAAAAAACGTGCATGACAAGTAAAGAATTGGCATCAGTCAATATGAATTCGGCATTCACATGATAAATAAGTTCTCCCAATTAAATCTCACAGTCAACAGCGGTGTCCGTTAATTACTACATTGAATCTACTGAACTGGTTCTCAAGATATTCGAATAGCTGGATACTTTCCGGACGAATATTGTATGAGGCTAGTGTTTATTATTACATATGAGTCAATAATATCAGTAGGTTAACGTGATTCAGTTGATTTATAATCCATAATTTCGTAGCGAATGGCGCTAATGATCCTACATTAGCTACCCTCATATACTATGGAACATGACTTGATAAAGACATCTCTGTAACAATAATTCCATTTATCCAACTTCATTTATCATTTTGCCTCTTGCCTGCTCTCCAATCCCCCCAAAAGAGGACTGAAGCGCAAACAGAAAGAAAGATATACACATGTCATCATTCTATGAGCGTTCGAATATGCTTTATTTGAATCAATGCAAGTTTATTTCCCAACTGGCATCGATGCTTGGCAAAGCGTAGCACTTCACTCGTATAATCGTTACATTTTATAAGAAAATAAGCTGGGCAAGTTAGGACTTAAACTTGGATCCCCTTATCTCTACGAGGCGTAGGATTCATCAATTTGATAAATCATAACCCAAATTAAAATTTATGTACTTCAGTGTTTCTTTGTTTTTTTTTTCAATCGTCCCTGTACGTGCTGTCCGGTAGTGTTGTGGGAAATACAGCAAAATATACGGATATAATAAAACAAAGAATATTTCTTTTGCTTTTGATTCAATTTTACGTTACATTTTAATGAAATGGACGGGCTTGGCTCTTTCCCATAAGTAACACTATTCAAGGCACAGTTTCACAGGGAATTGCGTGCCAACTGTTAGATTTATTCAATGCGAATTAAATTTATTTGCCCGAGAATAATTAAAGATGCAAAAGTTTTTACTAACCTCGCGTTTGGTAAACGAACCTGTAGTTGTTTGCACATCCCAGTAACCACATGAACATAAACTTATTTCTAATTGAATAACAAATTTGATATTGTCTGGAAAGTTGTGCATCAATCTATTTTCAAACGGAAAACAGAGTTGATAACCTTTGCAAAATATGAACATTAATATTCAAATCAGGCGAGTTGGCGATAAAAAGCGACAAAAAAGATGGGGGATAAAATAGTCTGGAATGATTAACGAAGGAAAAAATGTACTATATAATAACGCATACATACAAACAAGGACACACACACAGGGACACAGACGCACACACACATACATATATCATACATATATATATATATATATATATGTATATGTATGTATACAAACATATATATATATATATATATTTATATATATATACATTCTTTAATATCTATATATGTAGAAACATAAAAGTACATATATATACACTTTTATAATGTATACAATGCATACTAGTATGCAAATGAATGTATACGTATGTATGATTATATGTACATCAAATCTTATACACTTTTATACAAATATATATATATTACATACCAGCATGCATATAATATGTACATATATACATATGAATACATACATATATACATAGACATATAAATATACATCTATAGTGACACTGAAAAATATTTTGAAACTTTCCGGAATATATATATATATATATATATATATATATATATATATATATATATATATATATATATATATATATATATATGTATGTATACTGATGGATATTCACAACAAGTATGTTTCACGATGTTACGATCTTTAAGTGAGCTTTATGTTTAAAAAATATCATTATGAATAATCTAATCGTTTCTCATGTCGTTTACTTCCATTCCACTCCAGTCATTTCATTCCATGTAATTAGAATCATTTCTCTCGTATAGTTATATTTTAATATACTTTGATCTTGTTGATATTTGTCTTATTATTCGAGTTTTTATTGCTTTTTGCCATATAATTTTTACAAAGGTTTTTTTGAGGTCTTCAATTTCCATTCAATTCGTTTTCTTTTGCTCAATAGTGATATTTTTGTTTATGAAACCTATTATATGTATTTTTTCTTCCAAGCATTAAAAGCTCTTTTGGGAGGCGTGGCCTTTGATTCTAAAAATTTACATTTGATCGTCAGAGTTCTATTCTGATTTTTCACTTTCCATAAGTATTTAACCAAGGCCGTGTAGTTTTAGTTTCTGTCTCTGTTGAACGATTCCTTCAACAATGAAAGATTCCACAACTATAATGTCAAGAAAAGAAAAAAAATACTATTCAACGGAAAAAAAAAACACTGAATTGATAGGAAACTGAACACAAAAAGTTCTCGTTAACGACTAGATTGTTATCAGCAAACTCAAAATACTAATTAGACCGCAAGAACAACAAAAAGAGAAAATAGAATCTGCAAAAACAGGGTGTCGCTTCTAAAAGAAATTCCTGCTAAAAATAACGTTTCTATTACTATTTTGTCGGATCAAATATCCATTTGTCTGTAACACACACACACACACACACACACACACACACACACACACATATGTATATATATATATATATATATATATATATATATATATATATATATATATATATATATATATATACTGAACAATCGTTGCTTCCGAAATCAGTGAAGAGTTCTTACCCTTTTCTGTGTTCGTGTGTGTTGTGGTGCTTGTGGACACACCGTTCTGCCCGAGATTCAAATATTGATACCAGTGCTCCACTACATCTCAACCAAATATTTTGATTTGGTTTGTAGAACAAAAGCTTTTTTGACCTTTTATCTGCTTCTTTAGAATTCTTAGCTCTCTGTTTCAGATTTTGTTGTGGAAAACACCCGTGACTTCATAGATATGATTTATTCTGACTATATTTATTCTTTGATTGAATTTATCGACATGATTCAAAGTTTTTGCACTAGGGTTGATCAATCATTTACTGTGATGACGAGTATATATATATATATATATATATATATATATATATATATATATATATATATATATATATATATATATATATATATACATATATATATATATATATATATATATATATATATATATTCCCAGTTGGATTAAACTTCTGCACTCCTGGCCGAAATTCTATCACAGACGCTAGATTTCCCATCCATCGGTGAAAATTGTACAACTCCTGTCCTAATTAAAATCTTAGAACTACATAAATGTGTGGATTGATAAACTTAAAACTCTTTTAATGGAATCAAAACTAAACTCAACAACCTAAACCACGCCGATCACCAAGACCGTAATCTTATCACTCTCAATTATACACCCCTTAATATACTTGTGTTCTCCACGACGAACTCACCAATATAATCCAGACCCCATTCACGTATAATAAATTTTACTACCTTACCTAAATCCCCCTTTATGTATATTCAGCATTGTGAATTTCACACGGTCTTCCAGACCTCTACACATAGACGCCTATCTATGGTCCATCTTGAAACTGCTGAAAGTCATCTGACTTTTCAGAACACCTACATTGACCATTAGAATACGGAACATATATTTCCCAAATGATATTTGATCATACATAACAAGGACCCTTGTAACCTATATCCCGCTACATTGTTTACTATTAGAGATAGCCAAGACCCCAGCTTACTAAGTAACCAAATAGTCTAACTCTAAACCATCACCCAGCTCCCTAATATCAATGATAACTGATTCTCAATGATGCCCATCTCCCCTGACTAGTGCTCAATAAAATACCTGAAACTGCTGCTACTACTTCCTATAAAATATCCAACAAAGCCAGAACTGATTCAATGAATTTTGATTTTGATTTCAATTTTCGCTTCAAAAGCAAAACATCGAATGCTAATTTTGTTTTTTTACGAAAAGTCCTTAAGCACCACTGTAGAGGGAACTCCCCTGAAACATGTGTAGCATACTACTTAATTCGTTTATGGATGAACAGATAACGTTTCCATAAACTTGTACCCCTAAATTTGTCTTAATCGCTATTGTTTATATATATATATATATATATATATATATATATATACACACACAAATATATATATATATACATATATATATACTCTTTGGTAGCATAATTGTTTGGTGCATCAGATATCAAGAAACAAGGAACATCTGCTCAACTTTGAAACCAATTACCTGTTCGCTCTATGATAACCAGACAATAATGTACATATATCATTACAAATTGCGTTACAAATATGTTATTGAAAAATAGATACATGATCCGACCGAATTGTGTTATATCATATTAGAACTCTTATTTGAAATGATCTCCTGTTATTACACGGTGAATGTATCATTTGGCCTAGGCAACTTAAAAAATAAACAATTCAGCAAAATGGGGCTACTGCAGGTATCGAGCCTATGATCGATAGGGTAGCCTCTCCAATGAAGCGTTTCTCTTACCATTGAGCTTAACGCCGGCGATGCAAAGACTGAAATAACTATCTTAAATCAAGATTCGCATTTTGTCTGTTCTAAGTCTCGATCTACCACTTTTTAAAAATTGTTTATTTTATTCATGCGGTCTAGGCAAAATGATACAATGAGTTACTATATCATACAATACGATTTGTTATCACTCAGTTGGATTCAATATCCATTAATACACACAAGCACGCACACATATACGTATACTCTGGCAGCATATATTCTTCAATACAACTTTCATTGAAAATGGCAGACAGGGAGCAACTGTTCAACTTTGAAAACAATGATACGTGCACTATACCAAATGAGAAAATATTTCTATGTATACATATTATAATCATCTCTCTTATCTTTAGGGTTGAGCACCGTTAATTTGGGCACCCGTCTATTACTGCCGTATGCAATGCTCTTCCAACTCTGGAAAAGAGCACTTTGGCAGACAGGGAATTATGAATAAGTTAATATAGATTGCTTATTTCGGTCCAATTGACTGCCCAGTTCAGTGTAGGACAGGGTTCAAATGTCGGCCTCTGGACCTGAAGCGAAGGTTTCGATCCTAACTTGTGGTGCTTGATGTTCGGGAATTTATAGCCACACTGAACAATTGTAATACACCGAAACAGCAGTCTGTGGATGAATTAAGCGATATATTCATTTATGCAGAAACTCCTCATCCATTAGAGTGCTCTATTTCAATGGAAGAGCATTGCATAAGCTTACAATGGATAAGTAAACTTTATAGAATTGATATTCTATCATGAAAAATACACCAACAAAAATCCAATCGCATTCGAGTAGAGCTTAACACAGGAGAATGTCAATTTCTTTTGATGTATTTAATTTAAAACAAAAAGTTACACATTGGAAAAGAGGTAAAGTGTAAAAAAAAAAAAGTGTTTGAAACAATGCAGACATCCCCTGCCCCTGGAAATGGCTTAGTTGAACACACAAAGGGTGCCACTTCTGTAAACCAAGTTCAAGCTGCCCTGGAGTCAAGTTTTGGAAATAGAAATCTGAGTGATGGGTGTTTTGAATAGTGCTAAGGCAACATAAATAACGGATTTGTTCGAATTTCCCACCATCTTTTTCTGTTTTCAAATTACATCTGATGAGCGTCTCTCGCAAATGACAGTGTTGAGATTTCTTTTTTCCCTCAATATCAATATGATGCTATATGTACATCGTATGTTGATGTTGAGCACTTGAAATAAATAATACGAATTCAAAATCACTGCCTAGTGAGTTTATACATGCTTTCTTTCAAAGAAGTGGTGGCTGGAAAACAAATACAGATACATAAACATATGTATAAATTGCGTTTTATTGTATAGAGATCTACCTGAAATGATTTTCTGTTGTTACATGGTTAAAATATCATTCTATTTTGACAACGTAAATAGAATAAACAATTACAAAAAATGGGGCTGCTATGGGAAGTGAATCCGTCATCTATAAGTATCTGCTTCAACGTAGCGATGTACTTACCTTTGTGCTAAACTACCCGCCGATAAGGCAAAGGCCGGAAAACTGCTTTCAACCCAAATTCCCATCTCGTTTATTCTCGGTCTTTTTCGTCTCATTCGACGTGAAAGTACGTTTTTTCAAGAAATGGACATTCTGGTCCGAGAGAATGAATTATAAATTGCCTTATATTATAGAGAAACTGATTTGAAATGATCTCCCGTCGTTACACGGTAAATATGTCATTCGATTTCTGCCTCTGTCCATAATATGGGTAACGACAGAGAAATCATTTTAGATACGTTATTATGTAATATAATTCATCAATATTATTGAGAAAGGGATACATGATCTGATATAATGATAATAAATTACATTATTTCATATTGAAAGAATTTGAAATGATCTACAGTTATAACACAGTAGATGTATCAATTGGCCTATTCTATTTACATTGTCCAGGCCAAATGATACATTCACCGTGTATTAATGGTATATCATTTAAAATATGATTTCAATTTCGATATACAACGCAATTTATAATCATACATGTATATATATATATAATAATTA